>CM021101.1:822759239-822859859 GCA_007115665.2 Sequoiadendron giganteum
CAAACTGAGGAATCATGAAGAACATACTGGAAAGCATCACTTGCAATCTCTGCAATGAATTTCTGTGTGGCAATTGACACCAGCCTAGTTCTGTCAAACAAGACAACCTATTAGACTTGTTCATCTTGTATATTTTATACAAAAAAATTGCCTACTGAATCACACAGTATATATATCTTTAACCAACAATGATAAATTGAAAATAAAATTAAAAAACATTTAGATTAATTCCATAAAAAAGTTTAATGAGTTTTATTGATTTCAGTTCCTATGCATTCCAAAAAATAGCTAAATCAAAATGTACTCTATTTCAAGCTAAGATTTCTTGCAAACAATTCAGCCAAAACAAATGTCAATTTGACAAGAGATTACATTTATATCATCACATTCATCCCAACTTTTTAGTTGGCAGATTGATAGTGATCTTTTTTTCTCAAACCAAGCCAGTAACCCATTTCAAGAAACTACTGATGCCACTTTTTCTCTATTCATCCCTCATTCGCTGTGAATCATTTGCAAAGGCAAAAAGCAGATTCCTCATCAAGTGGTATATATTGGGGGGAAATTGCAATTACTACTAGATCATTACCATGTTTAGCTTGTCACTTCCAAAAGTTTCCCATAGCATCCTTGTTGGAGTATAGAATAAGCAGTTATCTTGTAACATGCATATTAGCTTCTATCTAATAGAGGTTTTCTCTTCTTTGAAAATAATTGAAAAATGCTTAAACATGTCTCAAAATCCTTATAATACAAATGCTAGATTTGCAAATCTTTATGAAACTACCAATAACTACCAAAAGTATATACATTTTAAACTTGGAAGTGGGCATATTTATTGAAAACCCTAAAAAACTGAAAACAATTTTAAGCCCATGTGTGCATAGTTCTGCTTGCAATTACTCCTATATATATGATACAGAGTAGTTATAGGTAGAACTATACAATATAAGTAATCTGTATCATATAATAGATATATGATACACATTAGTTGTAGGTAGAACTACACACATATGATACAGATTAGTTATAACTATTTGTAGAATAATATGCGTATAGTTCTAGATATATATAGATAGATATGTGTATAGTTCTCCCTACCCATAACAAATCTGTATCATATATATGATACAACATAGTTCTACTTATAAATATATGTAGACTAGCATGTGTATAGTTCTACTTTTAACTAATTTGTATCTTATATATATAGACCTATGTTCCATGGCGTCTCGGGTATGGGGACGGGGGGACAGCAGGAAACACGTTTTAGGGACGACGATATATGAATTTTTCAATATATATATAAATGAATTTTTAAAAATATATCATATATATATAGAGAGAGAGAGAGAGAAAGAAATATCAAAGGTGTCAATAACCGATAGCAACAATATCAATATGTAAATAAATTATGACAGCAGTAGTATAAGCAGTATAAACCATAGATGAAAAATTCGGTGCATCCTTGCAAAACTAGCGAGTATTCGTGGGTTAAAACCCTAGCCGAGTAACTTGCAGCAAAATGCACAACTGAGTTTTTCAAAAAATTGTGGCATGTTTTGGGCAAACAATCGCCAGAAAATTGCAAGTTTTCCACCAAAAATATATAAAACATCGATTTTTGACCTTTTATTTTCACCTATTTATAAGTGATGAGATTCCATTTTTCTGCAACACGACTACTTTTTTTGGCAGCGTGATAGGGTATGTTACAGATCTCAGTATTATAGTTTTTTAAATCTTCATATTTTAAGACAGCCATTCAACAAGGTAACACTTGGATTAACTTCGATTGAGGATAATTACCATAAATTTTGGTAGTTGGGTATTCATTTCCAACGTTAGTAATGGCAAATTCATCTCATATTCTAATAGATACTTTTATATATTGCAATGAAGGCGCCGATACTTGCATATTTTATTATTTGGAGTTTGGACTATTAACAACTCTGTCAAATAGAACTCAACCTTGAATTGCTGAGTTGAATGTGTTACTGTTAACAGTTGCACAAAGTACCCAAAAAGTTGCATCAATGAATATATCTGAATTTTCAAGTTCTGAACATATCTTAAAAATAAGTTCTATGAAAACATGATACTTGGACAAGAGAGGTTTTATTTGTGTGGCCTGATTAGTGAATATGGAATAGAAAAGAAAAATGCATATGGGTTTCTCTTTTCTAATCCATACTCACTAATCAAGCCACACAAATAAAGGTTGTCCCCATGCTGAGTGTTTGTAAATTTACAAACACTCAGCATGGGGACAGCCTTTATTTGTGTGACCTGATTAGTGAGCATGGATTAGAAAAGAGAGGTTTTATTTGTGTGGCCTGATTAGTGAGTATGGATTAGAAAAGAGTAACACTACTCTTTTCTAATCCATACTCACTAATCACTCATTATGGGGACAGCCATCAAACCCATATGCATTTTTCTTTTCTAATCCATACTCACTAATCAGGCCACACAAATAAAACTTGTCCTTTTCTAATCAGGAAACTTGTAAAACCACATAGCAAAGTATTAGAACAGATTACACCTTGGTCAATCAAACTGAATTGCAAAAAACTCAGTACAACTACAAAGTACAAATCAATGACATTTTTCAGACTAGTGCATTTTAATGAATCTTAATCAATAAAGAATTGCAAAAGACAAAGAATATGGAGGACCTTGTTACTAATTTTTTATGTTGTCTCCTTTTTGCTAGGTTTCATTCGTATTTTGCTAAAAGAATATGGCTTTTGCAAGTAAAAGAAATAGTGGCAAACCAAGAGACCCTTGCTGGAAACATGGAACACCGGGTGCAACACAAGGAGAGGTTATTTACATCCATTGCACTAGGTCTACCAATGGTGGCATAAACTGACTCAAATATCACCTTGCACAAATCCCTTGCCGAGATGTTAGACCATGTGAAAACGCTACTAAAGAGGTTGAGAGGGAGGAAAAAGCACTCCCCACAGCATTTGAGCAAAGGAAGGAAGATAAAAAGAGAACAGAGGCATGGCAGCCCAATCCTAGATTTTAGTTCTACAGGATCACAAAGAGATATGAGGGGCTCTTCTTCTATTGGGCCACGGAAAAGAGGATCAGGAAGTGTGGGCGGCCACAGTTCTAGCCTTTTTGTTTCACGAAATACTCCTAGTGCACAACCTTCATTGGAAGGTACTGCATGGAATAGGGAGTTGCAAAATGAGGCGAAGTTGGGATGTGCAATATTTTGGTACTACAATAATATTCCGTTCAATGTTGCTTTTAGTCCTTATTGGGAATAGTTGGTCAATGCATTGACCGTGGTAGGTAAGGGGTTCAAAGCCCCAAGTCATCATGAGTTGAGTGGGCCATTATTACAAAATGAGGTCCAAAACACACGCCGACTAGTGGAGGAACAAAGGAGAACTTGGGAAAAGAAAGGCTACACCATTTTATCTGATGGGTGGATGGATGGCAAAAATAGGACACTAATCAACTTTTTAGTGGCTTCAAGGGGACGACTAGTATTTCTAAAATTAGTTGATGCCTCCAATGAAATATAAAATGCAAAGACCTTGTGCAACATGTTGGATGAGGTGGTGATGGAAGTGGGAGTTCAAAATGTCATTCAAATTGTGACCAACAGTGCAGCTACATATGTGGCAGTCGGTGAACTTTTACAAACAAGGCATCCAACATTATTTTGGAGCCCTCGTGCTACCCATTGTCTTGACTTGTTCCTTGAGGACAAAAGGAAACTAAGTTGGGTGAAAAATGTGATTGAAGATGGAAGGAATATCACGAAGTACATCTACAACCACACATGAGTCCTAAGTCTCATGAGAGAGCACACTGATGATAAGGATCTCGTGCAATCAAGAATCACATGCTTTGCTACCAATTTCCTAACCTTGCAGAGTATTTTAGCTACATTGCCCAACCTCAAGTGCATGTTTTTGAGTGAAAGATGGTTTGAGAGTCCTTATTGCAGGAAGGTTGAAGCAGAGAAGATCGTGAAGACCAATTTTGATGATAGATTTGCCAAAGTAATGGAAGCAATCATCAATGTAAGTTTTCAAACTTCAATTGATGATTTTATTTTATTTTTATAATATTACAACTTGCTGATTTTCTTAAAAAATTTACATATTAGGTGTCAAAACCATTGGTTAGAGTTCTATGATTGGTGGATGGGGATCAAAACCTCATGGGGTATCTATATGAGGCCACGGATAAGGTCAAAGAGGCAATTCAGCATTTGTATGGGTCAAACAAGACCAAATATGAACCCATACGGCACATAATATGGAGGTGGAACCGACAAATCCACCAACATATTCATGTTGTTGCCTACTATTTGAACCCCAAGTTTCATTTCTCTCCTAATTTCAAAGCAGATGTAGAGGTTCTTGTTGGCCTCAACACATGCATTGAGAGATTGATTAATGACGATAACCTTCGAGATCTCATACTTGATGAGCTGCAGAGCTATAAGAAGGCCCAAGGGGCATTCTTTTCTTCCAATTTTTGCATTCGTAAGAGAGACTCTACAGCCAAGTAACAAATTCATGTGTTTAATATTATTTTACAATTTATTTTAATTTTTAAGTTTATTAAATCCTTACTAAGTTATAAATGGCAATTGTTATCCTTGTAGATTTGTGGTGGGAAGATTGTGGTGCCACAACGCCTAATCTTCAAAAGCTTGCCAATCACATTTTATCTCATCCTTGTAGTGCTTATGGTTGTGAGCGCAACTAGAGTTTCTTTAAGGCCATTCACACAAAGAAACACGATAGGTTGACTCAAAAGCACTCGAATGACCTTGTCTACTTGCAGTACAACCTTCGGTTGCATGAGAAGAAGGTACAAGGGTAGGATTCACATGAAGCATTTGACCTTGATGGCATTGATTCATTCTCAGATTGAATTGTTGAGCTTGATGAGGTTGATGTGGAACCATGGTTAAGTAATGATGAGTTAGCTAATTTGGAGAGGGAAGTAGCTGAATGGGAAGTGGAAGTGGCACCATATGAGGAGGTAGAAGGAAAGGTCGGTCAGCCAACAAAGGCAATTTCCTCACATACACAGCTTGATCATATCACTATGGATGAGGCTCCTATTGAGGATATTGCAGCTATACCATCTACTTCAGCAAGACCCACACAACGGCAACAAAAGCTTTTGAGTTTTAATCATAGAAGAAACTTATGATATACAATTTTCATTGATACTGAAACTTGAAGTTGATATGTATTCAAAAGTTGAACTTGTTTTTTGGTCTATGATATGTATTAAACTCTAATTTTGATTTATATATGATGAAATTAGTAATATGTTCTACAAATGTTAAATTAAGTATAAATATGTGTGTTTTTTAAGAATATTTTAAAAAATCATGTATTTTCAAATATTCGATAACTTTGCCGAGTTTTTAAAAATTTTGGGCCTGTCGAGTTATTGTCGAGTCTGAGTTTTTCAACTATGGTATAAACTATGAAGTATAAACAGCAATAAGTTTAATCATGAGATTCATGATAGCAGTATTAAATATAAAAGCATTTTGTTGTTCAAATTTTAAAATTAAAGTTAAATAACTCAAAGCCTCAAACTTGAAAATACAACAATCTATGAAAATAAGCCTCATTCGAGCTATCATTATCAAAAGAACTATCTGTGTCACTATCACTCTCTACCTAAAGTGGATCATCCAAAGGAAGCCCAACCCTTCCCGGTTGCACCTCCTCGTCAATTTGCCTAACATCTTCAAGATCAACATCCCAACATGTTGTTGGATGTTTGTCAATACTTAGTAGTTTGCCAATCCTGAAGTCTCAAGGCACTATGAACTGTAACTAGTTTTTCTACTCGTTTTGAGGTAAGCATGTTCCTCTTTAATTGAGTGGATGAAGCCATAGCTGGACCAATTCCTCTTTGCAACAAGGGAACTAGCAATTTGTGAGTGTAAACGAATAGCAATTTGTTTCAACTCTAATGTGTCCTTCCCATGAAATTTCCACCATAAAATGGGGTGTTTTTTGTAGGAGATAATGGTGATTCCCCAACACGCCCAAGAATAGTTGCTAGACCAAAATATCTTCCACAAGACAGAAATGGCAGAAATATCATGTTATCATTAAGGATGCAAGAATGCCAAACTGAATATGGCAAAGTACATATGATGCCTTGCTTATAAAGGCAAGGTGGTGAATAGGATTAGACAAGATAATGACAAGTGTCTTAATCCTATCACATGAGACAACTAAGTCATAACAACCTAGGACACAAGCATTAAATAAATGCCAACTAGATAAGATAAGTGACAACTAATGCTTCTAGAAAGAATCTTATATCCTAAGACCTAAGTAAACTTAGCATGTAAATCAATCCCCTAGTAATGAATTAACTAGGCACTAGATTATTATGCAAATGACACAAAGATGGGTCCCAGCTACGAGGCTATGTTAGGTACCCATGTACAAATGCAAATGCAATCTCTCACAAACGAAGAAAGGGAGAAAACTTAGTGGCAGAAAACTCCTCAAAAGAGAGATAAATACAATAATGATATCAATTACAAATCCAATCAACCTCCATCCACACAAAGGATAAAAAGAGAGATCATACAAACCCCTCCCCTCCCTCCCCCCCATAATGAGCTGAAATCCTCAATCTGACAAGCAAGGAAGGATAATTCTATTTGCTAGAAACCATATTAGAGTCACTCAAAGACTCAAATCGGAATCGTGATAAGCAACAGCAGACCCGATGCCAAGGAACACTAGGAAACTCACAAACTAGCACAACCCTGGAATCTATGAAGCAATAGTTGATTGAGAAATGATCTAGAACTAAAATGAGGTGCAAAGAAAATGCATGCAAAAAAGGAAATAGTGCATGCACTAATGAATGTTCACATCTACCTCCATGAATAAAAATGACTTTAGATCTGTGTAGAGGACAAAATCAGTTTTCCAATGCCCCACTTGAATCAAAAAAATCTGATAACCGAGAAAAAAGATGATTTTTTTAGAAAAGGGTAAATTTTGACGGCCGACAATGCAAACACAACCCTTCTAATTTGATTTTTGAAAAATTTACCCAATTCATGCGAAAAATAGTGGATACCCAGTTAATATTTTGATGCTAACGACAAAACCCACAAATCGTTTTTGAATCCAAAAACCAAAACATGCGATTTGGTAAAAAAAAGTAAACTTCACCTGTAGGGAAAATAACCATGTTGGACTATTTTGTAAGATTTGTTCACTATTTGCAAAATCTAGCAAATACCCAGATGGTATTTGGTGGTTTTAAACAAAACCCAGAAATCATTTTTCTAGAAAATACAGGAGGCAAAATATATATGCCATTTTTTATCCAAGATGCACCCTACAATAAGCTCAAGCTAGAATCACCCTCAAATTTGTGTAGGGATTTTGCAATTCTGAAGCTTTGATACCATGTAGGAGTTGAGATATAGCTCTTAGAACATATTAGAGTCACTCAAGGACTCAAGCCTCCAAGATCATCTACAGAAATCAAATACCTTCCACGAGAGGGAAAAATAAGAACACAAAACTGCAACAATGGATGCAAGATGTCGCCAATATGCAATACTCAAGATTGCAATGATGTATAGGACTTACACAACTAAAATTGAGATTCAAATGATCAAATGCACATATGATGCCTTGCTTATGAAGGCAAGGTGGTGAATAGGATTAGACAAGATCATGACAAGTGTCTTAATCCTATCACATAAAACAACTAAGTCATGACAACCTAGGACACAAGCATTAAATAAATGCCAACTACATAAGTGGCAACTAATGCTTCTAGAAAGAATCTTATATCCTAAGACCTAAGTAAACTTAACATGTAAATAAGTCCTCTAAGTCCCCTAGTAATGAATTAACTAGGTACGAGACTTTATTTACACCAACATTTTTGTCCAATTGTGGCCTTATCTATCCTAGCCTCTAGTTTGCTAAATGTAGGACCCTAAAGATGGGAAAATTGATGCCACTGCTCTCAAAATATGGTTGCCTCCTTAGAGCTATACATTTTATGAAGGGCTGGGATAAACCCCTCTATTACCTCATCATCCTCAAAAGGAAACATTCGGCCAAGTCTAGGTGCATACCATTTCGAATTAAGATCATAGGCAGCCATATAAAGAGGAGTGTTTATTGTTTTCCACTCTTTGTGACAATAGGCCTAATATGCTCCTCATAGAATTGCAATCCAAGATCCTTGTCACAAATTGCTTGCTTCATTTGATCAAGCATGCTATCAAAAGTCTCATAAATCTCTCCAAGGCTAGGAGAGTTTGTATTCGCACACCTAATTACCCCTAAAATAAGTGATATGATATAGAAAATATATTTGCAAGCAATATTTAAAATCTTTTAAATTAAAAATTATGACATGAAAACTATTAATAATGAAAATTAAAATTTTAAAATAAATATTAAAAAGTAAAAAGTAAAACAAAGTACAAACTCAAACAATTTTTCTTACCTATTATTGGACCACCAAGCATCATTAAACACCCTTTCTCTCACCACCTTCCCTTCTTCTGTCTTTGATTGAGCCCACTTATTCTACTCTTCACAAACCACCATAGATTGTAGAGCATCTTACACCTCCAGCATCCTCTCCAACAAAATAAAATAGCTAGCATATCTAGTCTCAACTAGTTTGAGGTATTCTTTTTTTGAATAAAACCAGAATAGTGCAAGTGAAGTGTGATGATTATGTACAAACATTTGTATGTCTCTAGCTTCGGCCATTGCTACCTTCACCCAATCTATTTTTCCAATGTCTTTCAAAGCATGTAAATAGCACAACATGGAGTCCAAAAAATATGTTTGTAAGCACTCTCAACCATCAAACCAACTAACTTGCAAACACGAGTTGAATCTGTCACAACTTGCATAGCATTAGAAGACCCAACCTCATCTATGGTCTCCTTCAAAATGGCAAACTGGTAATCAGCATCCTTATGTTTCCAAAAACAATCAATAGCTCTAAGAAAGTATGAACCAACAGGGCATATAAAAATAATATTAATGAGCGGTCGATGTTGAATATCGGTCCACCCATCCATGACAATGGAACAACCAGTCCTAATCCATGTTTGCCTCATCTCCTCCATCAACATGTTCACCTTTGACTATTGTTTGTCAAGGAGGGAGGTACCCAATCTATGTTCTCTAGGGGGAGCATAAGAGTGTCCAATTGCATGTGCATCTCTCAACATAGCTTTGAAATAAGGCAACCTTGCCAAATGAAATGGAATAGCATAGGCATAAAAAAATTGGCCATTGAATCATCGACTTGCTCACGTTTTTGCATATTCATTAACCCTATCACTGTATTTCTTTCACCTGCCTTCCTCTTCCCTCTTTCACAACTCTCTCCAACTGATACATTGGAATAGTCATGCAAATCAATAGATGCTCATTTCTTAGTGTGAGTAGTAACAATGATTTTTTTCCTTACTCCAGCCAATTTTGCCAATTCAACCTGTTTCTAATGTTATCTTTTCACAAACTCCAACCCCATGTCCACTCTCACCTAATAGATGGTTTTTATCCCTAGTATAGCTCCCATGGTAATTAGTTTTGCAAATATGACATGGCCAATGCTTGCTGCTCCTTGCATTTTTACCCTTATTGACAATTAAATTGGTGGCAAATTGAAGCAATGATTTTTTGGGGTTGAAAGGGCCTTTTGCAAAATTTTGAAGAGAGGCTGAAGGGCATGCAAAACGGTCTTGTGGAATTCCAATAGAACCTATGTTTGGATTTTCAGAAAGAGAAGAAGGGTCTAACTCTATTAATATTTTGTTTAGTTCATTTTCTTCACTGCCCTCATTCATATTGTAATTGTTATCACTATCATTGTCGTTGGTGCTCATTTGGTAGTGTTTCTTTGTGATAACAAGCTGAAAGTCTGAAGCCAAAACATTTTTTAAAAGTTTAAAATAAAAACTAGTTATAACTTACACAATTACAAACCCTTTCTCTAACTTTAACAAGCTAAAATACCAAAAAAAAAGAGGAGGAAATTACATACCTTCAGACTATTGTTGAAATCAAGCTTCAAATCTGCACCTTGAATAAGCAAAACCTCCTTCTATGTCCCTGCAAAACTGAGCTTGAACAAGCAAAAAAAACTCCAGTGGCTAGGCACACCTTCATACTGCTGTTTACAAATATTGAGCTCGTTTGATCATGTTGTTTCCTTTTGCAAGTTTTAGGGTGTATAAGGGGTGTGAGAGGGTTTGTGGGACCCCCACACCCCTTTACAACCCAATGAAAACTTTAAAAAAGTAATTTTTTTTAAATATTATTGCTTCGTGTCTTTGGACACCATGGGGGACGCTTGGTCATCCCCGAGACAATCAAGGGATGTCTTAGACCTCCCCAACCATCTCAAAGACGACCAGGCGTCCCCTTCATTGTTTGCTACCATTCCCAAAAAGGGGATGCATCCCCAAGCATTTCCGAAGTTTGGCAAAGAGGGGCGGACAACAAGGGGACGTCCTGTCGTCCCTAAAATGGCTCAGGGGGTAGGGATGGAGGGTTCAAGGGTGGGGATGCATCCCCAAGTAACACAAATATAGATAGATAGATAAACAAACATATAGACAAACAAACAAACAAACAAAATGGCAGATAATTAGATAGACAGATAGAGAAATAGAGGGATAGACAGACCATAGAAGCATAAATCCTCCAAAAATTGCAAAAATCTTGATTTTTAAAACAACTTCGGCCAAAGCAATTTTTTCCCTAAAAAATTGCGATGTAACCAGCCATGATTTTCAATGATTTTTAAGGGTTTAAATCACGAAAAAATTGCCCAACCAACCCATCGTGAAATCCTAACCGCATAAAATTGCTATTTAATTGGATTTTTTTTGTTGATTTTTAGCACAAAACTGAGTGTTGGTCATTGGGACGTGGTTCACCATCAAAGATTCACTAGATTTCATTTGGTTGTTGAGGCAAATCGCAAGTAGGAGACCTTGAATAGACGTATATTTTTAATATATGTTAAAGACATTAAAATAGAGACACGTTCTTTGGTATGCTTCTACGTTTGATGTTAAGGACTTTAACATGGAATGGTTAAGAGATGTGCTGCTTTTTTCTCTATATTCTACACTACTGTCATTTGCCTTAGGCTCGAAGTAATGCTTTCCATGTATATAAATCTAAAGACATGATTTAGTGGGAAATAGTAGACAACATCATAAATACTAAGGTTTCTATCTTTTTTTTTAACAAATCTGAACCTTATAAGAGTACTTGCCAAAAGTAAATATAGAAAGCCAGACTAAATTGATACGAAACTCTATTGGCTTGATGTCAACCTAAAAAGGTTTGTTTTCTTGGAATTCTTCTAATCCTGATTATTCAAAAGATTTTAACATTTCAATTGTCAACAATAATACCAAGGTGGTTGTTCAAATTATCAAGGTTAGGTTGGGACAAGTTTCCTTTTCAGATGCTAACAAAGTGTGATAATTTGGAGCTTCAATTTGACACTAGTCATTAAGTTTTAGTAACAAGCGGGTAGGGTAGTGGCAATTGTATAATCAAGTGGGAAGCATAAGTATATACATAATAGCATCTAGACATTATGGAACCAGAAGCAGAATGGTTCCTATCAAAAAAATAAAAATCAGCTTGTAATGCTGAAAAAAAGAATTGTAGCAGTATTTTATATCAAAATGAAGGATTGTTTTGGTTATATTTAAATTTCCTATATATTATGCAGGCTTAGTGCTTTGTAAATTGGTGAAACTCACTACTTAAGTGTATGCCCTACACTTGTTAGGGAGCTACATTCCATTTAGGATCGTCATATACATGGAGGTTAAGAAGGCCTGCAAGGAGTGCAATAGCAATACATGAATGCTTTAGACATATATAGTGTAGCATTCAATGCATGTTAAATAGGTATTAGGCAAAGTAATACATGCCTTGAAAGAAGTCATGCCCTCCTCTTTTGGGCTTATCTTAATCCCTCCCAAAGCAGGCCTCAAATATTAAAGGAGTATCCCTCTCCTTGTGTTATCAATCAATTACCATTTCATGGTATCAGAGCAGAGGCAATTTTTTGGCAATTTTTTTGTGATTAAAGTTCGTGGCTTTTTTACCTAAAAATTTTGAAAAATTGGAAATTTTTGTTCAATTTTTTGATAAAAATCACAGGGTTTATTTTTTGAAGATCGAGCAACCTATTCTGGCAATTTTCGTGGGTTTTCTTTTTGAAAATCGTGATTTTTTTAGTCATTAAAAATCATGACTTGTTTATCTAAGAATCACGGCTATTTTTTTCCAGAATCGCACATGTTCTATCCACAAGTTCATGAGCAATTTTTTGGAATTTTTCCCTGTACATGTTTTTGTCACAATTCGTGATTATTTTGTCTCAGTTCGTCAACTCTATCATGCTTGTGTTTTGTCTTATTTCGTGGCGGTGTTGGTGTGCGTTTTAATACTCACCGAACACAGAATAAAATGCCCAAAGACACTCTATCCTCTCTTGAAAAATCACCGCGTATGCTAAGATTGCGAGAAGATCATATGGCGATTCCAAGGATTCTTTTGACAGGTCTTGACGTGTGGATAAGATCAGTGAGCGTTGTGATTTGCTGGTAATCACAAGGGGACTTACGTTAGAATTTATTTGCAAGCTAAGGACTTAGACGGTTTTGACATTGAAGGCTCTTTCTTTTTGGGTTTTCTCAATTTTAGGATTTCCAAAAAAAAATGTAAAAATAGATAAGGGTTTAGGAGTGCTAATCTAATCCTAAGAATTCAAGAGACGGCAATGATTGGGTGAAACAAGGAACCACACTTTGTTTCGCCTCCTTGGGACAACTACGCAAAGTGGGTGCAATCTTCTAGGGGTGTGATTATGATTTTCATGTCCAGAATAAGACTGAAGTTAAGCATCCACAATTTAAGAGCTCAGGCTAACTTTACGCATTGGATACAAATCATCTATCCAAAGAAAGTATGAGCTAGATTTCACCAATCACCACTATCAGATCTATCATTCATTTAACAAACATTCAAATAAAATTCTACTCTAATTCTAATCTAAGTGTTGAAAGAGATATGTAACCTTGCACACCACTTGAAAATAAAAGTGATTCAAAGCAAATCATGCATAAGAGCTTTTATTAACGGAAATGGTCTAACGCAACAATTTCATATTACTCACTTCACAAATTACAAATGAGGGGCGAGCTCAATTTATAGGCTCCCCGATTACAATTCAATGGCCAAGATTGATTTAGGATCAACGGTCGAGATTACAAAATAAAACCCTAATTAGGGTTTGTCATAATTAACTACCTCTCGACCAATGAGAAAATTACATTTTGGGACACTTGTCCCTTTTGCTAAATATAAACCAATTCCATGGATAAGTCGAGTTCATTGAACCTAGACATGTTGACTTGGAACAATTTGATTGGTTTCGAAGATGACGAGGTGCCACCTCAACGTGCCGGATGTCCTCCTTGGTCTCCTTGTTCTTTTCCCATAGATTTATCTTCCTTTGCCGATGACTTTGTCCTTTGTGTTTGTTCCTTCCTAGCTGTGATCTTGGATTTCCTTCGGGATTTTGATTTCTTCTTCTCACTTGCATCAGAATCTGGAAGTCTTCCCTTGGAGCAGTTATTGAACTTTTCCTTCCTGATTGCTTTGAAATTCCTTCAAGTGCCTTGAATTTGGAGAAGAGCTCTCCTGTGCTTTCGCCAAAATGGAGGAAATTGGAACTTTCTCTGTGAAGTATTTCCCATACTTAGCCAAATTTTGGCTATTCAATTTCGTCTTGTAACACCTTCATGTGGACCATTCAACACTTAGCCAATATTTTGGCCATCTTTATGCTCGAATGAACTTTGCCTGTGGATTTGTCTTTAATTTTGAGTTTGGCTTGTGCTAAGTAGGGCAGAGGCCATCCTTGGGCAAGAATTTTATTCATTTCCTCCTTATTCCTCTTCATTTTTCTTGTTTTCTTTCCAACACTTAGTCAAAATTTGATCCTTTTATTGTAGGAAAATTCCACACTTAGCCAATTTTATGAGTTTTCCTTGGCGGACTTCATAGTTGTTGCGCCACTTTGCTCATTTGTTAAGGCGGAGTTTGTCTTCCTTGTGCTATTCCCATCTCGCTCTCAGGCGGACTTCATCTTCTCTTGGACAAGGCGGACTTTGAAGCTGGCTGGACAAGATGCATTTTCCTCTAAGAGTACTTGATCTTGTGGCTGGACATCTTCATGGCGGACTTCACCAATGCTTGGACATGCTTCCCTGTTGGAAGGCGGACTTTGCCTTGTGCCTGCCATTGCTTTGGGTGAACTTTGCCAATGCTTAGACACTTCCTTTCCTGTGGCGTACTTTATACTTAACCAAACATCCGACTTAGTCAAAATTTTCAAATTTTCTCTCTCCTTCTGGGTTGGACGGACTTGGAGGTTTCTCTGCCATTTTGCATTTATGTCCATGCCTTAGAAATTTATTTCATGTTGAGTTGGGCGGACTTCGTGTTTGCCTTGCCATACACTCTTCCTTCCGTGCCAAAGAATTTTATTCCGTCATGCCGAGGAGTGAATTTCATGCTAGCTTGATCCCCTCTCTCTCTAGGCATATTTTTTATCCATGCCTTAGAAAAATTTCCTCTCCCAAAGTTGGGCGGACTTCAGCCTCTCCTTGACATTGGCGCACTTTAGCCTTGCCTTGTCCAAGGGCGGACTTGGACATCTTCAATTTAGCCTTGGCGAACTTCATGATTGGTTGGCCATGTTGGGCGGAGCTGCTCATTGCTTAGAGAATTTTCTTGACACTTAACCAAATTTTGAAAATTTATTCTCAACACTTAGCCAATTTTCGAAGTTTTTTCTCCCCAAGGTATCAACACTTAGCCAATTTTTGAGTTTTTCTTGGCGGACTTCTTGCTTGGCCGGACATACTTGGGCGGACTTCCTACTTGGCCGGACATTTTTTTCTTTGTGCTGGGCGGACTTCATCATGTTCATGCCATTTTTTTCCTTGCATGTTGCTGGGCGGACTTGCTAGCCTTCTTGCCATTGACATTTTTGGGCGGACTTTGACCTCACCTTGCCAAGGGCGGACTTCAGCCTTCTTGTGCCATGGGCAGACTTCAGCCTTGGCTCGCCATCCACTTCCTCCTTCTTTGGGCGAACTTCATGCTTCTTGTGCCATGGGCGGACTTGGAGGCCTCTCATGCCATGGCGGACTTGAGCCTTGGCTTGCCAGTGCCTACCTTTGGCATGTCGGTGGTAGGGCGGACTTCATGCTCTGTCTGCCATTCTTTCTTCATGGGCGCCCTTCTCAGACTTAGCCATTTTTCATCAATTTTTATCTTTTACCTTGATTTTTCATGATTTCTGGAGGCGTGTTGACTTCATGCTCTGTGGGATCCGAAAATAGAAACTTTTTCCCAAAATAGAAATTTTCCAAAATAGAAAAAAGCAAAAAGCATCCCTAAAAAATAGGAACTCTAGAATGGCCTAGAAATGCCGAAAATCAAAAAAGCAAAAAGCAAAAAAGCAGAATCCCTAAAAAATAGGAAGTGTCAGAATTGACTCAAAGCAATGGCGTTCCTCGTCTACCAGTCCTTCTAAGTACTTCCATGACATCTAGGCACTGATATGGGCTCGAATTCTCTACTTGGCTCAGATGATTTCTACAAAACTCTAACTCCTCATTGTAAATAAAAAGATGATAAGCAGTTGCGATGCCAAGGCAAGAAACCAAAAGCAAAAAGAAGGGGGTCCCCATTTGCAATGGGGTGATGTGTGAAATAGGTCACAATAGGTGGGTTCTCTTAGTTCCTGTGTGTTTTCTTTCACACGATTTTGTGACATCTGGGCATGTTTTCTACTACATTCCGCACACGCCATTATTGGCAATTTTTTTGCAACCCTAAATTTGTGTCTAAACTTTGTGGGTCTCTACACATCACAGGTCTAATAAAATTGTGACCAGATTTTGCCAAGGTTTTTTATAGTTTTTTGCGATTTTTCATTGATGAAATTGTCGCTTTGTATGTTGATGATTTTTTAAAATCATGCCCTCACTCTATCACCTAGGGTTTTGACTTTTTTTGAGAAATGTGATAACAATGCTAGGGCTTCAAACCTAGGTATTTCAAATTTTCGTGGTTTTTACCGATTTTTCGCCAAAATCGTGGTATTTCTAGCTTCTAATTTTGTTGACGATTTTTTTTAAATCGTGGGATTTGTGCCAACTAATCACCTCATTTTTTGTGCCTTTGGAAAACAGGAGGGATGGCGTCTTTGACCAACATCATTTTGGAAAGTAGCCAGAGATTCAACGATACAAACTACAATACCTAGAAGCAAAGGATGCTCACCATTTTTGAGTATCGGTGTCTAGATTCGATTGTTCTGGGTACAGAAGCTCGACCCACAGTCGTGGGAAAGGACCAGGACAAATATGATGGAAGTAATCGAGAGACGATTATGCTTCTCAAATTATCTGTCATCGATGAGATGCTTCCAAAAATACCATCTAGCAAGATAGTTGCACAGATCTAGAAACACTTGAAGGATCTGCATGAAACCTCAGACAAGGGCAGAGCATTCTTCCTTAAAAAATATGTTGTCTTATTTTGTGGTGGGTTCTCTGAGTTCTTGCACATTTTATTTCACACGGTTTTGTGAAAACATTTGGGCGTGTTTTCTGCTGCATCTCGTGCATGCCATTATTGGCAATTTTTTTGCAACCCTAAATCCGTGTCTAAACTTCGTAGGTCTTTGCACATCACGGGTCTGATAAAATCGTGACCAGATTTTGCCTCTGCCAAGGTTTCTCATAATTTTTGGCGGTTTTTTTATTGATAAAATTATGGCTCTATACATTGACAATTTTTTAAAAACCATGCCCTCACTTTGCCGCCTAGGGTTTTGACGTTCTTTTGAAAAATATGAAAGCAATGCCTAGGGCTTCAAACTTGGGTATTTCAAATTTTGCAATTTTTTCTTGATTTTTGGACAAAATCATGGTATTTCCAGCCTCTAATTTTTTGACATTTTTTTTAAATTGTGGGATTTGTGCCATCTAATCACCACACTTTTTGTGCCTTTGGAAAACAGGAGAGATGGTGTCTTTGACCAACATCATGTTGGAAAGCAGACAAAGATTCAACGGTACAAACTACAATACCTAGAAACAAAGGATGTTCACCGTTTTTGAGTATCGATGTCTAGATTCAATTGTTTTGGGTACAAAAGCTCGTCCCACAGTCGTGGGAAAGGACCACGACAAATATGATGGAAGTAATTGAGAGGCGGTTATGCTTCTCAAGTTATCTGTCATCGTTGAGATGCTTCCAAAAATACCATTTGGCAAGACTGTTGCAAAGATCTGGAAACACTTGAAGGATCTGCATGAAACCTCCGACAAGGGCAGAGCATTCTTCCTTAAAAATATGTTGTTCTCCATTACGACGGATGACAAGATGTCTTTGTAGCATCACCTCATGAAAATCTAAGACATTCGCAATCAACTGGAGGCCATTGGTCACAAGATGGAAGAAGACAATATGGTGGTTATCACACTAAAAATCTTACCACGATCCTACGAGCACTTCATCGAAACTCTCAACATTACCTCCACCAATGTTGACCTGAAGTTTGATGACCTGTACAACAAACTCTTACAACAGGACAAGTGGAAGAAGTGTGGAAGAAGCAATTTGGGAACAAGAACGACACACCCAGTGTGGAACAAGCTTTTACTGCCAAAGACAAAGGCAAAGGCAAATCAGAGGATAGCTCCAAGAAGAATATCACATGCCATTACTGTGGTAAGATTGGCCATATGAAGAAACATTGCAAGAAGCAGTTTGCTGATCAAAAATCCAACCAGGGAGGGTCTCAACAAAAGGCCCATGTTGCAGAGTATTATGAGCAAGAGTCTGCCTTTTATGCATTCATGGCCAAAAGACCAGCAAATTATGTCAAATATTTTGTGTGGTACATTGATTCTGGAGCATCTCGACATCTTACACACAGGAGAGATTGGTTCACGGAGTTTAAGGCTTGCTCCGATTTTGCTCTCTGTTAGTTAGATTATGCGACACTGTCTAAAGATGGACATCATCTTCAGTTCCCATAAGTGTCGCATTATTGATAAGGAGTCCAAAATAAACAATTGCAGTTTGGCTTGAAGATCATGGCTTATATAGGTTGGTTGATACTAGAGAGTCTCAGGAGCATGCAATGGCTGCAAAGAGTTCATCCATCGATACTCTTTGGCATCAACGGTATGGGCATCTCGACCTAGCCTACCTCTCTCAGCTGGCTCGAGAGAATTTGGTAGAAGGCTTATGTGAGATTCAGCAACAGACACATGGTGTATGCAGAGCTTGCCAAGCAGGAAAGTAGCATCGAACTCCATTTACAGACAGACGAGCTTGGAGAGCATCCAAGGTCCTTCAGTTGGTCCATGCAGATGATTGTCGAGCATTGAATTCTGCATCAGTCACTAGTGCTAAGTATTTTCTCTTGTTTGTTGATGACTTCAGTAGGAAAATGTGGGTGTTTTTCCTCAAGGCAAAATCAGATGTGTTTAATGAATTTTAGAAGTTTAAAGCATTAGTTGAGAAAGAGTCACGATGTCCATTCATCAATCTTAGGTCAGATAATGGGGGTGAGCTATGTTCTAACGAATTCACCAAATTTTGTGCTAAACATGGTAACAATCGTCAGCTTACCACACCCTATACTCCTCAGAAGAATGGAGTTGTTGAGCGGAGAAATTATAGCATTACGGAAATAACCCATTGTATGTTGAACATAAATGTTCCAAAGAAATTTTGGGTTGAGGCAGTGTATACTGCTATATACCTTCTTAACAGGTCTCTCACACAAGCCGTCAAGAAGATGACCCCAGAAGAAGCATGGTCTGGGAGGAAACCAAGAATCATCCATCTCAGGATTTTTGGTTCTACTGCATACGTTTGGATTCTAGATGCAAAGAGGACCAAGTTGGATTCCAAAAGCCTATCGGTTGATTGATGTGGACACTAATCATCTAACATTCAACAAGGATGTTGTTTTTGATGAAGAAGGTGGGCCCTTTCAGCTCTCTTCTCCCATCAAGAGTCTTGAGGATCAGCCTCTGAAGACTAAGGACTTGGGTGTTAGGCTTCCATTAGCTCCACCTGAAGGGAGGGATTCTAATGATTCTGAGATTGCGGAATCTCCACGACATGACCCTATACCAGTAGAGTTCCCTCAAGACAACCTGGATCAGCATCCAAATGAATTCATTCCAAGCATCCCAAGTCATGATGATCATCCTAATTTGGAAGAGATGCATCTACTCTCCAACCTAAGTGGTGGGAGAAGCTCATTGGTGATGTTCGCAATGATGAACTTGTTAAGGGTAGATCATCTACAGGCAAGAGCAAACAAAATACAGTAAATTTTTCTCTTATGGCCAACACTCAGAATGTTTATGAGCCCCAAGACTATTCAGAGGCTATGGAATCTGAACATCATAATCTTTTGAAAAACAATACTTGGGTTCTATCAGATCTTCCACAAGAGAAGAAACCCATTGGTTGGAAATGGGTCTACAAAGTGAAATACAAAGTTGATGGAACACTTGATAAATACAAGGCTCAATGGGTGGCTAAAGGATTCTCGCAAAGAGAGGGCATTGACTATGAGGAGACTTTTGCACCTACAACAAAGATGAGCACCATTTGACTTGTCCTAACCATTGCAGCACAGTTTGGCTGGAAGGTCCATCAAATGGACATGAAAAGCACCTTCCTCAATGGAGATTTGGAGGAAGAGGTCTACATGTCGTAGCCTCGTAGTTTCAAGGTTGCAAGAAAAGAGCACCAAGTATGTCGGTTGTTGAAGGCTCTTTATGGCCTAAAGCAAGCTCCCAGGGCATGGTACCTAAAGATTGATAAGTATTTGGTTGCACAGGGGTTTCAAAGGAGTCCCTCAGATGCCAATTTATATGTCAAGAGCACTGGTAGTGATATCATTCTTCTTGTCATCTATGTGGATGATATCATCAATACTGGCAATGGGGTACATTTGCTTGAGCAAATCAAGTTGAATTTGTGTTAGGCGTTTGATATGACAGATTTGGGTCTTCTGCACTATTGCCTTGGTGTAGAAGTTTGGAAGATAGGTGGCAATACTTCCATTTCTCGGTCTAAATATGCCAAGAGTTTGTTGGAAAAGTTCAAGATGACAGAATGCAAAATCTCATCCACAACCATGGAGAAAGGGTTGAAACTTTCAGCCAAATCAGACTCACCAGTGGTTAATGAGTCAACGTTCAAGCAACTAGTTGGCAGTCTCATCTATCTTACAGCCACTAGACCTGATCTAAGTTATGATATGAGCTACATCTCTCGTTTCATGACTGCCCCTAATGCTAAACATTGGGTTGCAGCGAAGTGAATACCGAGATATGTGAAAGGGACATTTGACTTTGGCATTCTATATAACAGAAGCAAACATCCTTGGCTGGTTGGTTTTACAGATTCAAATTGGGCATGTTCTATTGATGGAAGGAAGTCTACCTTTGGATATGTTTTCAATCTTGGTATGGGTGGAGTCACATGGACCAATAAGAAGCAACAAACAGTAGATCTTTCCTCGATAGAAGTAGAGTATCGAGGAACTGTTAAGGCAACATGTGAGGTAGTATGGCTTTGGAGGATGCTTGCTGACATGAAAATATCTCAAGCAAGTCCTTCACTCTTGTTTGTGACAACCAAGGGGTGCTAAAGCTTGCCAAAAATCCAGTCTTCCACAAGCGCACAAAATATGTTGAGCTTCATTGTCACTTCATCCGACAGCTTGTTGAAGATGGATTAGTAATGTTGCAGTATGTTCCAACTGAGGATCAAACGCAGACGTTCTTACCAAGTCCCTAAGTCCGGACAAATTTGTAAAATAAAGGGTAAACTTGATGGAGTTAGTAGAATGACCATTAAGGGAGGGTATTAAAGTAATATTGTTATATTTAATGGTCATCTTAGTCATTTAGTTTACTTTTAGTAAACTTAGATTGCTTTCAGTTAATTTTTAGTAACTTTTTGTTTATTGCTTTAGTTCACGATTGTTTCTGATTTAGAAACATCATCTTGTAATTTATTATTAAAGGAGTATTCCTCTCTTTGTTTTATCAATCAATTACCATTTCAAAAACTACGTGAAAACTGAGTGATATTTCCAAAGAAGTAATAAAAGTTGTTTCCAGAAATGTGGATCTTAATTACTGTCAAAATGAGACATTCTTGGAAATAAACAGACAATAGCAATTTCAAACAATAAAAAAAGTATTCCACCCTTTAGGTGTGATAAGTTTTGTTAAGTACTAAAATATTTGCATATGAAATATGCTATTGATATAAAGTTTCTACCTGAACAAGAAGCAGCATTTGATTGATTGAAACCATGAAATTAACAACCCAGATTTTAACCATAAATTAAAAATGAATTGTAACCATAACCATATCAAACCCACATAAGTTTATTCGATACTTTGTGTTCAGTAATTTGAATTCCACTAGATATCAATTGTCAATCAAAGAAGAAGTCAAGGGACAAAGAAAGTTACATTCTTAAATCTGGACACTGAAAGCCACTCCTAGTCAGATAGTGCTCTGCCAATTCATCTGGGATCTACAAAGAAAGATATGTTTATTCCATGAGAAATTGACAGGCTATGCTGTACTAAGAAGGGAAATCTGGAAAAATGCCAAGTGAAAATAAGTACTGTTGGAGTGTAATCCATGAGTGACGATAAAAATTCAATAAGCATTGCATTATCATCTTGCTTTGGCTCTCCCATGTTGCTCCTCTTTCTTTCCTTCAATAACTTGTAAACACAAGACTGAATATAGAAACTGGACACTCTGATCATAAAAAGAATCATGTGAGATTGCAATATTTCCTTCTCGCATTACAAAATTTGCATATATTTAAAAGATACTAAAACAAATCACAGATTCTTTATAAACAAACCTTAAGTATTAAGTTTTAGAAACATGGCAGTAAACTAATTGCTGGAAACAAGTATCATGCCCTTCCAATGCATGAGATTCAGAGAGAAACATCTAAACTAATATGGCCCAAATAAATGCTTATTAAAACAAATTTTAATTAACAATCATTCAAGTCTATTCATCATTTTTTTAACTAGATGTAAAATATTTAAATTAAAATGATCTGTTGATAACATAATAAACAGTTAAAATCGCACAAAATAAATATCTAAATTTAAAAAAACTTAATTATAAATTTATAAGGTAAAGGCATCAAGATACTGATAAAAAATCGAGACAATGACAAAATACTATCTCTGATAGGAGGTGTTATTTTTGTTTTACAAAATTGTGTTAAAGAGGTGGAGAGACCTTCTCCTAATAACCCTCTCTATTTTATGGATATATAACTATTTTCTTCATAAAGAGAAACATAGTTTGTAATTACAGTGAAAGAGAAGCTGTATTCTTTGTCATTTGCCACTGCTACAAATATATGGTTTAGATTTTAGGAGGATTTGTTTATAAATTGGCAGTCCAATTTACATAAAACAGATCAAGTTCAAACAGTGAAAATTTTAAAGCAAAGAACAAACTTTAAAGATTTTAAATACTGTCAAATAAAACAAAAAGCGAAATTCCAATTCAAACTTCAAAATTGTACATAAAACCCCATACTGGATTTATCAAGCGAAAGGCTCTACCCCTGAATAAACTTTACATAAGATATAAAGTTGCTCATCAAAGATCCAATTTAGAGATGGATTTTATCCAATACAAAACATTTCCTTGAATTAAATCCTGTCATTTTATCAGCAGAGTTGACAAACTGATTGAATGCTAGTCTTCAGTCAATAATACACATTTCAGCAATTTCTATAATAGCATGTAACTTGGGGTCTGAAATAAAGCTTTTGTAATTTCAGGGTTTGAATAAATGAACAAATGAATGCCACCAGTTTCCTAAAAACTGATGTTGATTATTTAAAAAATGCAAAACAGAGTTGCTTGTTGGAATATTTTATTCATATGGAGCTATGGAAATTTGGATGTGTTTTAGAATAATTTTATCAACAAAGATTTAATGTTTTTGCAAATTATTTTTCCTTCATATTCACTATTGAATTTATTCGTGTCATGGGTATGGGTAGTGAAACGATTTGAAATATAGAGTTTTTAATGTTTTCTTGGAGAATTTTACATTGATGGTACTGGGATTAGACATGATTCATAATGTGGGTAATTACATTAAATATTTTAGATGGTAGTTACTATAAATACCCAAAAATGCATGGGTCAATATTTTAGTCCAATGATGATTAAACACTAGTACTAAGCCTTCATGGCATAAAAAGTGATAGTCGAACTCAGTTCCTAGTGAAATCCCATCAGTCAAACGCCCTAAATCTCTCCCAACGTGGCCCTAGTCCATTTTAGCCCCTCTGCACCTTGTCCCACTTTTTAGGATCCTTTTTTCTTGTATTTCCATAATATGGATGCAGCTGTAGGGTACTTTTCAAACAACGAACACAAAACCTTCACAGCGATGACAAAAACATTGTGACCTTCGTAGAAACCATCACCTACAAAAAACTCGCAATTTTTTGCACTATTAAATGACAGTTACTGTAAGTACCAAAAGATGCATGGATCAATATTTTTTCCTATGAAGATCAAACACCTGTACTAAGTCCTCATGGCATAAATAGCAATAGTCAACCTCATTTTTTACAATAATCTCAATCAGTCAAACCCCCAAAACCTCTCCTAACATGCCTCCTAGTCCATTAGAGATAAGCAAAATAAATTCTATTGAAAAAATAAACATTGAGTTTTAGATTAATAATCACAAAAACTCGATGAACAACAATTTCACAAATATGCAAAGCTTGACAATCACCATTATAAATCTAAATGCAAAATAGCTCTTATTTATAAATTTTAGAAAGCTATTGCATGAAAATAAATAAAAAGCTAACTACTACAAAGTAGAATAATTGATTGCATGAAATGCAATTTTTATTACAAAATCCTATCAACTAATTCTAAAACCAAGTCCATGCAACCGTTAGTGAAGTTGTAAATTGAATTAATACAAACTATGAATTGATCCTCAAATCTCTCACATGGCAAGAGATTTGAAAATAGCCAACTCCCCACTATGAATAGCGAATACTAAAAATATCATAAGGCTAAAAATAGCATTGAATCATTGCGCTAAAAAGAGATTGCTAAAAATAACATGGGCTATAAATATCTCCAACTAAAAGTAGTGAATACTAAAATATGCTCTTTTCTTTGAGAAAAGAGATAAACGAATTATTTTTAGCGCAGGCTAAAAATAGACTTCTAGATAGGTGGCTTTGGATGACTTTGATGATTCTACAGCCTTCTAATAAAAATTGAAAAAATTTACTTTGATGCTTTGAACCCCTTTGATAGGCACACAATTTTTCTTTACACACGCACCAATACATGTTAAAATGTACTTTGAACTTGCACTTTTAATTTCCTTTGTATAAGTGTGCACTTCATCAACAAGTGTGCATCTAATAACTTTTTTTTTAATATCTGATTTTTCCTTTATATAGGTCCGCCCCTCTACCCAAGTATGCACCTCACAATGGGGTTTACAAACTTTGATGTGAACAGAAAATTTTCTTCGTTAAGGTGCACCCTTGTCCTCAAGCACGCGCCTGACAATTGGTTTGAACTTCTTTTGAATTTTTCATTTACTAAGGTGCACCCCTCACCCTAGACATGCACCTATACATTGGGCATTGAATATTCAAAATGAACTTACCTTCTTTATGAGGTGCATCCCCCAAATCAAAGACGCTCCTAACAACTATCGACATATTTTGACAGAAATTACTCTCTTTACATAGGCAAGCCCCTAATATGGGTTTTTTAAACCAATCATTTTTTGCCTTTATGAGGTGCACCCCCAATCTCAAGTGCGCACCTCTAGATGGAAGTTATAGAACCCTTGATTTTCCTTCTTTGAGGTGTGTCTTCCTACCCAAGTACACACCTATACATTGGAATGTGATTCTGACTCTCATTAATTTCCTTACAATAGACGCATTCATATTTCCTGCACATGCCTATATATTGGAAAGTGATTATAACTCACATTAATTTCCTCAAGATAGATGCATTCATATGCATTGGCCTACTAAAGTGTGAATTTGTTTTTTTAACTGAGGCACGCCTCTACATTTTCTCACATGCTTGTGAGCTATCCACACCTTGTACAAGCACATCTCTAATCCTTAGCATGCACCCTTAAGATAACATCAAAGTTTTGGGTCACACTTGTCCTAAGGTGCATGCCTATGTGTAAAAATTTCATCATTTTCATGCATTCTTATGTTAGGCGTGCTCTTGACTCATGGCACGCACCTATTGCTACAATCCATGCTTTGTATAAGCATGTCTAGAGTCTCCCATGCATGCCTAATTATTAAATATCACTTTTAACTATTTTTTTTAATTGTAAAATGGTGTGCATCCATCCCCAAGTGTGCCCCTATGAACTATCACCCTAAAAAATTCCTTCATTTAGGTGCACCTTCACCTCTACACACATGTTCATTGTATAGCGCTTTTGGATCCCTTTTTTTAATACGCCTTGCATCTTCCTTTAACTAGTAAACCTTCAACTCTAGATGCACACCTGTGAATGGTGTTTTAAGTTTTGCCTTGAAAAAAAAACCTTTACATAGTCAAGTGCACCTTTTCTCAAACTCTCTTTCAAGAATATTGTTACTTTTATTCAGAATGCTCAATTCTGTGATCCTACAAAAATTAGAAAAGGACAAAGGATGACAAGACACAACGAACAGAACAAAATCTAAAAGACTTTTGCTTGCACTTAAGGACCACTCAAGGCGATGACTTCGACTAGAACTTGATGTAATACAAAGTTTTTGTACGGGTACAATGTAATATCCCTCAAATAGGGATAGAGAAAAAACAACAATATTCCAAATAATATGCAACAAAAAATTCTGAAATTTTATTTGCAAATAAGATATCCTTTAACAAACTCAGATTTAGACTCAGATTATTGATCTGATTTTTCTGCTAATTTGAATAAATTTTTGATTATTTCTTAATATAGAAAAGTCACAGAAACAAATACTTCAAATCTGCCCAAAATCTACAAAAATGGCTTACATTGATTTTTCCATAATTTTCTGAGATGCAGATTTAGGCATAAATACCTCAGAAATATCTTCAAACCCTAGCCACCCTTGCTAAAACCCCAATAAACCAACAATAGGTCTGTCCCACTTGTCATTTATATTATGAGCTTTAGTGATGCTTAGAAACATGAAGACACATTGTTATAGATAATCCAAATCTGATCCTGATATTATGAATCTCACCTCCCAAAATGACCTCCAAACCTGATAACAAAGTGCAGCTCTAAAAAAGATGTGCTAGGGCATCACAAACCAAAGCCCTTACACCAAAACACACCCTTCTTTCTGACTAGGGGGAGCCCGTATGTCTCTCTGAAACCAGGGATACTCAAGGGTTTTCAAACCTTAAGCCAAAGATTGCAACAACAATAGACAAAAGATTGATAACACAATGAGCTCCAAAAGAACCCTAAAATGTTATATAATGACTCGCAAAAGAAGGATTTAACCTCAGCCATTGATCTATTACCAACTTAATCCAATGTTCCAAATAAAATCCCTAAAAAAATGAGCCAATAGGCTTCTTGAAATCCCACACCCCCCTTTGACCTTTTTGGCACATGTTTAATAAAATCACTTAATATACATGTCCCTTAAGTCATTAAACTTAAAAGGGGGAAAAACTTAAATCCTTAGGCTCAGAATCACTTAAGCTGCATAAAAAGACGTGCCCACAACTTAAGAATAGAATAGGATACAAGCCAAAGACTCCACACTTACCCAATAATGCTCTACATCCTCTTCCTCTTGGGTAATCCAAGGAAAGGACGGCCCATGCATCATAAAGCCACATGGCTTGAGTTGGGGACAACACATACAACAAACAACACTTCCTTCCTCTAAAAGAGGCAACTATCACACAATCTCCACCCACTCAACACTTGGTGGTGTACAATGTTCCAATATTAGCTAAATCTTTCCATGTTTCGACTTTAGTTCTAGCTTTTACTCACACTTTGGCTTCTACTAATGTCTCATACTTGTGGCCTTGACTTCCTCTAATAGACAGCCTCTCATAGCTCTTGTCTTCTTTCTTCTTGTTCAAATAATTAGATAAAATATTAAATAGTTTGGTCCACTCCTCACCAATTTGCCTGTTTTTCATGCCTTAGTTTAGGATCAATCGCATTTAACTTCTTAAGGTTCAAAGTCAATCCTCTAATCTTTCTTTGTTGGTGTGAACCGCTAAAACAATGACCAATGACCCATTTTGATGCCCTAAATAAACTATTTTTTTCCAAGAGCCATAACTTTGTGCCAAGATATTGGATTTTCAAAAACAAGATGTTATTAGAAAGTTGGTTTTGAGTACTTCGAAGCAGTGCAAGTTGTAACATACCAGCCCTTAATGAAGTAAAAATTTATAAATTTAAACCTTACGAGTAAATAAACTAAGTAACCAACCATGGCAATAATTTCTTTTCTTTTCTTTATTGAGAATATACGAACAAGACGCATTACATAATACAATATGGATTTCCATTTCATCATAAGTTACATCAATACAAGAATGCATACATTTACAAACATAGCTCAAAGAGCTTTAGAACAAATAGTTGTAAGACGGTCCAGGATCCTTCCTTTCAAATCTTGGTTCTTCTGTTGTCTGTTGTGGAGGAGAAGCATCACTCAAGCGTTTTTCCGCCAACCACGGACTCTTAATACAGTCCCCAACACATCTATCATTCGATAGATGGCTCTTCCCTTCGACGAAGAGATTGGTAGAGTAACCGATAATGACAACCAACTGAGCATAGTGTTGTGTCCTACATAACTGGAATTTGTAATCCCACAATCTCGAACTAGCATGTAATATTGGATCACGGTGATCTAACAAGGTAGTCACAGTAGTCACACAATCTAAAGTGGAGTCTCAAGCATTCACACTACTTTGGCCAAAGTGTTCTCATTCGGTACTCAGAATGAAGTCATCTATCACATACACTACTCAAGGTCGATTTGACTTAGGGCTATCTTAAACTAAGCATAGGTATTTCCTTCAATGGATATTCTATCACCCCAGATTAACCTATCACCAATTTAATCTACTTGGAATAAACCTACTTAACAAGTAAGTACACAAGCTTCCTCCCATACTAGATTAACTATCCTAGGAGTAAACACAAGCCTTCCTAGTTAAATCAATAACTTAGCTAAGTGTATCTCAAGTGCCTCTTGTGTTCAATCATGCCTAGTATATAATATCTAAGATATACACCAAACTCCTATTATGGAGTACTTACAAGCACAACATACAAACAGCATAAAAGCTTCAATTTCCTTTTAAAAACACTCTTAACATTTCTAATTCACACACTGGATTGGACATTTCAAGCAATCACGGAAAACATATCATTTCAAAGTAAATAACAAAGAAGAAGAGATCCTCGTGCCCATTATCACTTATCCAATTAGAAAACAGCAATGCAGCCCTCTCCAACAGCAGTTAGCTTGATAATCAGCTTCTCAATAATGTCACAAATAACTCTCTCTCACAAGTTGATAGCTTACTTCTCTCAGACAGCAATGTTTCCTCTCAACAAAATGGAACACTCACTCTTTCTCAATCACAATATAAAACAAGTATGGTTGGGAATAACACAGAAATAAGGAATTGCAAAAGATATCAAATCTCTTGGGAAAGAATGCGTCCTCACTAATGAAATGGCTTAGCTATTTATAGAGCAGCCTAGCAACCTCATGGCCTACAGTTTAGGCATGTAATTGGACAGCAAGCTCCATGCAAAGCAACACATGAAACTCAGCAAAAAGGTGGCAACTTCCTAAGCTCGTACTCTACAAAACCACCTGTAAGTCGGCTTGCAGCATTGACAGCAAATATCAAGACTAATTCAATCTGCATATGCCCAATTCGAATTGTCACAAAGAATAGACATCTACAGCAACTTGGATTCAAAGGTGGCACCAAATGTATCCTTTTGTCCTTCTTGTTTGGCGCGGTTTTACTGCTAATAGAAACAGTCAACTACCATTTCTCAACAGAAAATATCCATTGATTTGCATTAATTATGAGTCGACCAAAGCATTTAAAACAATTGACAAAGTCAAGGTTGATATTACCAAAGGCATCGACCAAGTCTATGCTTTAATATCAACACTAGCCAGCAAATATCAAACGCAATACTATGTCTTACATCGCGTGTCACTTGAGTGATAATGAGTTCACAAAAACAGTAATAAGCAACTTCATGCAGCTTCAAAGAACACGGTCGTATCGACTATTATCGACCTCCAATATCATAGTCATTATCAACTATTATCAACCTTTAATAAATCGGCTTCTGTTTAAACAAAAGATAGTCGATTTCTATTAACATGTATAATATGTTAAATATATATTAATATATATATATATATATATATATATATATATATATATATATATATATTTAAATACTATCATGTATTTATATATATATATATAACCGTTAATATATATTTACATATTTACATATATATATCGTAAAGTAATGTAAGCATACATTCGATATATATATATATCGAATAAACACACTATAATGAATGTATGCATATATATATATATGCCTCTATGTACACGTATATGTAGGTATATCTATATCGATGCATTTGTATGAGCGTGTCCATTCACCAACATACGCATGTATCGATATACATATACATATGGATACATGTATATACTATATGCATATACATATATATATATATATATGTTCACATCCAATTCACATATAGCCATTCACGATTACCATCATATTGATAAGTGTTTACGTGTGGTACATCTATACATGTGCATATACACATCGTTAGATCCCATTGACATGTATGTGCATATGTATAAACATACTTCCACGTAAATCCCACTTGTCAATATAATCGTAATAGTACAAGAAAGATCTCAAAAGCTTAATAGATAAACATCACCCAATAATGCATGCAGTAGTAAACAAGACTCTCAAATGCAGACATATCAGCTAAGGATGACTTACCAACTACCCACAAATTGACTCAACTCAATCATTCTAATGTGGTGTGTGTATATGCTCGGATAGTTTACTTTTACTGGTTACCCGACCAAGATCTTCTCCTAAGTGATACTTCCCCTCCATCTAGAAGAATGGAACACATACCTGCATCCACTAACACATGCACACGGCAGTTAATTATTCACAACATATGCAATATATATAAGCATCTCCAAAGTTAGAATAATAATAGTTCAATAACCATCCATTCACATATATGCAGTATTTCCCATGAATAACATCAACTAAGATAACATCAAAATGAGACAACAACAAATGAGATAACATTCATATTGATAACAAGGTACAAGCATAATTTATTCATCTCCAAAATTCACATTACATTCATATTTACCCTATGCAGTAATAGTAAATAGTAACTACACAATTGGGGTGTAACACAAGTTATTTTGTCAAATTTTGCTGCACGTGCCTAATTTTGTTGATTGAAGTCAAATCTTCATTGTGGCCTCCAAGCTCATAACTTTTTGCCTAGATCTCCAATTTTCACGATTCTTCCAACATTGGAAAGGTATTGAGGAGCTCTATATAGCCATACATAGACTTTTTTCAAATTCAGACCTAGGTATATTTTATTCATTTTGTCACATATTTTCATTTTGGTTGATTACTTAGACATCGTAGCACTTGAAAAAGTTTTTTTTGATCAAATAACTTCATTTCAACTTCTTAATATGTATTGATAGTTTTGATCTCTAATTTTATCATTTGAGGAGTGCATCATTGTAATATCATGGGTTATGCAACACATCCTTTTGTAATCATTGTGACTAAGAATAATAACAAGTCTTGGTGAAAAGGCATCCCAACACATTGCAAGTGGCTCAATCTTTTGCCTCATCTTTATGGACTCATCCCTGAACTAGATACACCTTATAAGAAATTAGTTTAGGGTAGTGAAAATGACTATATCACAGGATTGATTGGTACAACCATTGGTGTTGACACTTTTTAAGAGATCTTAGACACTAAGTGTCCATGCACACTTTGGACCAAAATTTGGGAGATCTTTGGAGACCCACATATCTCTCCACTCCCAAATGATCCTAAATCAAATTGCCTCATTCCACTTGAAGATGTAGACAATATGCCCTTTGATGATGATACATTAAAGGAGCTTAAATATGATGCAAAGCTTGAGCGTCTTGATGATACAGAGACCTCTCTTGTTGCTCCTTCTCCTATTGAGATCACAAATCCATCTTTTGTTGCTTCATTGGAGTTTAGAGTTGCTTCTTTGAGAGTTTTCAGTGATTCTTTACAACAAGTACATCATAGTCTTTCAAATTCAGCTTTATGGGATTCCTATTTATTAAACATTGCATCCCTGTTTCTAGAGTCTCACATTTCAGATTTGGAGGACACATTTAAGGGGTTACCTTTCCTCTTTGATGAGAGCCCCATCATAGTTGTTGTCCCATCATCTTTGTCTTTAAATCTTGTTCATCATTACATATTGTGGGGGGAGCTACATAGTCTCTCATTTTCCCACTTATGGGGGGATCATTGATTGTATATTGGTGATAAAAGTAGTCCTTGGGGGGTCATATTGAGTCCTCCTTTCACTTTCTTATTTTTTCTCTTTTTGAGAGGAGTTTTGTTCCACTGGGTTTTTCCCTTTTCTCCATTTGTGAGAGATTGCATTTGTACATGGGTACCTAACATGGCCTAGTAGTTGAGACCCATCATCCTTGCATCATTTATGCATCTTTGCATTCTTGCATTTGTTAACTTCTCCCTAAGTTGCACTTAAGGGAGTGTGTTGGTGTGAACAAGGGTATTCCCTATCCAATTTCCCCTTTATATTTTGAACAAGGCACATTATCTAACTAGGACCTATTCACACATGTTCGCATATTAAATTTACTTAGGGATTTAGGATTCTTTCTAGAAGTCTCTAGTACACATGTGATCTATCCTCTAGTTGTCACATGTCATAGGATTAAGACACTTGTCATCATCTTAGGTAGTCCTATCTCTCAACCTTGCCTATATAAGTCAGGCCTCATATGTACATTATGAAACATCATTGATCCATTATTGATCATTGTACCATTATTGCATCCACAATCAAGTGAATTATCCTTTTGCTCTACTTTGTTGTGGAAGGCTATCTTTGGTTTTGCAGGTGATGAGCTTGAGTCCTTGTATGACTCTTACATTCTTTTTCCTCCCGACAACTCCTTTCTTTGTGCCATTGTAGGATTTGTTGTCATTGTGCTTCACAATCTCATTCAACACAAAGATCTTGCAGTATGATATAATGTTAGACAAGGAGTTGGCGTAGGCAATTGAGCAATGTATCACAACTACTTCAATTACAACCAAATTGTTCCAAATCATGTATTGCAACACTTGATTTCTTTCACCTTCTTCATGAATGTGCTCTCATACAAAGAGGTCCCATGTAATAACCCGCCCTTATTTTTTTTTTCAAAACTTAACAACTTGTTAGCGTTAGCCAATAATCAAAGATGATCAACTTAAGTAAACTTCCTTCCACTTTTCGATCACCTTGATCCAGATGTGGGCAAGGTGAGAGTGTACAGTGGTAAGGTTACAATGCTACGCTATTGAAATGAACCACTTGTTCAATGGGGTGAGTATGAAATCTTCAAACATAAGGAAACATCCACTTATTCAGTGGGAATTACAAATTGCAAGAAATGAAAGCATTAGGCAGCTAGCCATCCAAAACCACTTATGCAGTGGGATGCATAGCTCAACATGAAAGTAAACATCCGCTTATTCAATGGGCAAAACATGAAATCCAAAGAGTCATCCGTTTATTAAGCGGGAATACCACTTATTCGGTGGAGATAATATCAAACCAAAAAGAGCAAGATTACTGAATGGTACTACCAAGTCAGTATTACAATGAAGCTCAATACAAATGATACTAACAACTGTAAATCTGCTATATGGCTGCAATAAATGACTGCAATCATGAGACAATCAACTCAACATGACAAACAACTAAGCCAGTGACCTAACCCTGCAACATGTTAGCAATTATACCTCAAATAACATGAAGGAAATAAGAGATATCAGGTCTGAAATGTTGTAGCAGCAGTCCGATATGAAATTCCAGGTCTGATATCACTATTGCAGCAGTCTGATACACCCAACCTGCAAGCATAAAATGATAACAACTCCCAAATAAGCCTCCCAAATCAACCGGAAACACCAAACAGCTATCAACAACTGCCTAATAGGGTCTTGGCACCATCAAAATGACCACCAAAGGCTGCAATCAACAGAAACTCACTGTTGTATTCCAAAACTCACATCCACCAGCAATGGTACAGCCAGTTAGGGGGGCGAACAGCTCTCATAAATCAACCACTTCACTAAAAATTCTGAAAACTGGCATAAAGGGGCCCCCAAGGCAAAGAATGAGGTTAAACCAATACCCAGAAAAATATCCCCAACTCTCCAACCAGCATGAGCATAAAGGTATGAAAATTGGTACGACTAGCAAGCCTAGAAAACTCCAAAGATCCACTCCAAACACTGCAAAACCGATTATCACACCAAACATGCATCTAGAAAACATCAAAGAGATTAAACCATATTCTGATTACTCTGCTTGTAAGCTCCATGGTGATTACTGTATGCAATCACACTCCACCACTAGGGATTGTCTTCCAAATCCGAAACCAATAATCTAAAGAGGGCTTTTGTCCTCTAGAGACTCAGGAAAGAACTCTCGGGTTCCAATCTGGCAGCATAACATTATCATCTTCAACATGAAATAAAAAAGCTACCCCATGCCTCTTTTTATAGTTTTTTTCCTGCTTCTTCGAAAAAGTGTTTTAAAAAAGCGGTTTTTTTTTTGCTTTTTCAAAAAAACGATTTTTGCTTGTTCGAAAAAATATCGATTTTGTTTTGTGCTTGTTTTTTTTAAAATATTTTTTGCTTTTTCATTGCTTTTTCCCCAAAAAAACACCTTTTTTTTTTGCATTTTAAAAAAAACTTTAATAGCCTTTTCATTTTATAATATTTAACACTAAAGTAATATTAAAACATTACTTTATAACTTTAGTGTAAATATTAAAATAATTCCAAACATTTTACGAAAAGCACCGAGAGATATCCGAAACAGAAACTAATCGCACCAAGAAGCTACTGATGACAAGGAAAGATGCCAGGTGCCAAAATGGTCACTTACTATAAATAACAGTGATCTCCAAGAAATGTGGAGAACCACCTAGATGGCCAAAAATGCAATAAAGGTCATCACCACCATCTCGAGGACCAATAGAATGCCAACACACTACCAAAACTGGAAACCCTGCATTGCACACCCGCTAGGACCAAGTGCCCAAAATAGCACTTACTGAAAATAGCAAGTTGCTAAAAATAGTAAGTGTGTCCAAACTAAAAATTGACCCAAATTGAGATGCACTGGAACTTACTAAAAATATTACGTTACTAAAAATAGACCTTGCTAAAATAGCAATTTTGCCCACCAAGGCCCAAAAAGAACTAGAAAATTTCAATGGTAACATCAATATACTCCTCTAAATATGCAGACACAGATTCCAAAAGATAACACCAACTGCCAAATAAGGAAAGCCTAAAAAGGGGACAATACATCCCACAAATATCTAAAGTCCTTTGTGAGATTGTTCTTGCATTATTGGTTTGTATCCACCGCTTCATTGATCAGCCAGCCCATTTATTTTGCCATCCTTTTAATGGTTTCATCAATAGGTACTGATTAATATTTTCTTTAACCCATGTTTATGAGAGCAAGAATGCTAGAATGTTTGGTACCAAACCTACACTACTAGATTACAGCAATATAAATACTAACAATAGTAACAATGAGCACAATAGATGCCAAATAAGCATATGTTTTCGTCTAGGTAATGTCTTTACAATTGTTAGGTACTGGAAAGCCCAAAACCAGCATACCTTCCCTGACATAGACTTGTTTTTTGAAGGACAATACATACAGTTATCTGTTATACAACCATCAACAACCTAGCATAAGAAGTTACATCACTGCCTAAAGCCAACAAAACATAACAAATCAGTGACAACAAAACATACTATCATTTCTATACAATCCTAATATAAGGATGTAAAATCTCAGTTGTTGATTAAAAAATTGGAACGATAAAGGTTAATGTAAATTCTCCTAGGTGGTTGCATTTTGTGTGTGGATATCAAAAGACATATATCGGAATAACACTTCGCATTATGCTTCAAATGTGTCGTTGCAAGAGCATAGAGGGATTACGATCTAATGTCAGTAGCACGGAACATAGGTGGATATAAATCCTAGGCTGTTAATTCAAAATTTTACTTCAAATAAGGATCTTTATGTATACAAGCACATATATAAATAAGACATATGACTAAATTATATGTGGTGGGAATGTAGATTTGTGTGTTCGAGTTTATGATAACATTTCTATGTTTGACTTTCATCAAATTAAGTTTTGGCTCATTTACATGTTGGTCTTATTATGGAACATATGTGGTTAAAACTGTTTATTACTGTTACAATGGTGGGTTGCTTTGAATACCTAAAATAGATTAAGTAAATTACACTATAGGCATGTATGAATGTCACGAGGGACTGTAGAGACTATGGATTTTGTATTACTATTGTTTTGTTGGTGACAGCCATTATAATGCTATCTGGGTACAGTTAACCTAGAAAGAGCTGCATACCCGCAAATTTGAAATGTGAATTTCAAATGTTTAAAATAGTTAAGTACTATAGTTATTTAGGTAATGTCCATGTTGATCAAGAATTGAATCTAAACAAGATTGGTAAATTTGTATAATTGACATGATTTTGACAGAAGTAGACAATCCTCTGAGAAAATTTCATGACCTTGACTCACCTGGTGGGATATGTAGCCAGTCCAAGGCAAAGGACTCAGACGAGTAGGCCTTATCTAAGAATTGTGCATGTTTGATTTCAGAACTTGTTTGTCAAACTTAGCATATGGGTTTAAGTGTTCTAGCTATGTGATAAGTATAGTGACACATAGTGTGTCGTAGAACAAAAAGAATAATCCAATGTGTTTAATGCATTTAAAAGAAAAAAAACTAGCTGAAAGTTAAGTAATTAATTGATTTATTTGGTGATCAATTGGAGAGGTTATAACAGCATGTTTGCTACCGATTGACACAGCGAAGTGGTTAAGTGCACAAGCAAGGAAGAGCAGCAGAAAATATGTGAAGCAGGGATTGACATTCACCAAGTGGTTAAGCCTTAAATTTTCGCCACAATGTATAGTGATTATGTGCAATGATCCAAAACTGGACCAATTAAGTTAGTCAAGTTGGCTAACTTAATCACTCAATGTTCCTATTGAAGCTAACTCCTTATGCTAAAACAACTTCAAGGCCCATTAATGGAAGATGACACATGAATTGAGTCATGGAAGCTGACTGTCAAAATAAACAAAGGAAGATGAACTGATGGACCTGACCACTTAGAGTAACTTGATCTGACAAGGAATAGAGACAATAGTGATGGGTTCAACTACAGTCAATCATTCCTCATTTTGAAAACAACTGAATTTTTCCCTCCTAGAACTATATGTGCCAACTGGATTTCACTGCAGTCAAACACGTTGCACAACAAAATAGAAATAAGACCTGCAAGGTCTGAGGGCTTTGAAACGTGTCTAAGTGATTCTTTTTCGGGTACAAGGATGCTCCAGCTTCGTATTCAACTCTTGTTATAGCTTATCCTTGTTAAACACAGGGAGGTTTTCTGGAAGGAATTCTTTTAAAATTTCCTTAGTGTTTATATAAAGTTGATTTTGATGGCTTATTTTGCTAGTAGTCTATGAATTTTAGGGAGTTGTAGCAGAGATATTGGGAAGTGTGAAAGCACTAGAGAGCTTGTATGGTGTGGGATACTACTGGTGTAGGCAAGAAGCCCTTGAAAGCCTTGCTTTAGGCAAGAACTCATTTTATCAGCTCATGACATAGTGGTTTGAAGAGGAACATGTCACTTTTCTGTGCTTAACCCAATTTTCGGTTTCTGTAGGTTATATTGTAGTTATCTTTCATTGTATAGCCAATTTTTAAGCTCTTTGCTTGTAATTACATGCTTCTTTAACATATTCTATACATTTATTTATTTACAACTCTGGAATCCACCTTTAGGGACTGCTTTACATTATTTCTGCACATGGACCAACAACTATTACTGTGATTTGACATTAAGGAAGTATAGGATCTGTTTTGATGAGCTAAACATTGGAGTCTCCACACTAACTTACAAATCATTCAAAACTTATCTTGCTTGATCAAAGGCATTTTCCTTGCCGAGCCAAGAGTGCGTGTTCAAAGCTTGATCTTTTTATTTGTTGTACTTTGTTGATTAGGTCACATGGTGATCTACAACACATTGGACCTTTGGTTGGTGGTGACATGGCACTGAGGTAGCAATTGAGTTGGCATTGAGATGGTAGCTAAGTTGGTGTTCGAGTGGCATTAATGTGTGATAACATGGCAGCTTCTGGGGTGTTATGTCACAATATAACAACAAGGGCAACTTCATGTGGTACCATGTGAGTTCACACTACCAATGTGGAAAGTCTATAAAAGGCTGATTCAGCTGAATATTCCCTAAGGTTCAAGTGTCAAACATCTGTCTGAGTGTTTGTGGAAACCAAATGTTTTTGCTATTTGTACCTATAAAGTCATTATTTTTCATCAGGACTACTGAAAGAAAAGTTGTCATCCCACATCAATATAAAAGTACAACAGGCAACAAGATCAAATTTTGTATCTTTAATTATTTGGGGGGATTATCATACACTTAGAGTTCTGAATGTTTATGGAGGATTAGTTAGTCTCTAACTAAATCTTGAATTTTACATTATTTAGGAGTATTATTACACACTCCAACTTTTCCAAACTTTGCAAAGCATTAGTTTGTCATATACATTTCATTTGACCCTGTTTTTAAAGAGTTGGAAAGGTCTTTTTTTGTTCATAAAATGAACTGATAGAATGTGATGATTTTACTCAAGAAAAGAGTACAATATATAGATAATACAAAGCACTGTAGCAGCACTGTAGTCATTTAATAAATGACCTACTTCTAACTACCTATTACTATTGACCATTAAACAATTGTAGAATATAATATTCTAACACCCTCCCTTAATGGTCAACCTACAAACTAGCCTACAGAAAACAATTTGCAGGTCGATTGGTCACAAATTTTTCAGAACACTCTGCTGCTACAGAGACCCTCCCTGGATCTGCAGAATGTGAATGACCAAGAGAACCAAAAAAACATCCAAAAAATGCTCTACAACAAGAGACAAGAGCTTGCCACTGACTCTGCCACCGAGATGAGTCTACCACCAACCCTCCCAGAAACTGCAGAACTGCTGACCAGAAGTCATCACAAAACGTCCAACCTGATGTTGGATAACAGAGCTGTCCTTTTTTGGAACCAGCGACACACAGAGAACAGTGGACACGATTTTGAGGATCGGCAAACCGTCTAAACTTTTGCAGAGGAGCATGACGCCCAAGAACAAACTGCAAGAAGCTAGTGGTGTAGATGTTTGCCTCAGCAACTCCAAGTGTGACAAATACAGACTACAACCAACCACGACTTTCGAGGAAAAAATCGCCAAACCCAAGATTACAAATCATCCTTTTTTTGGAAAAAATGTTAAAAACCAACTATCAGAGAGCCCTTCCAAACACTAGAAATCCCGACTAGGGTATACAGGGAAAACTCTTAATTCTTTTTGAGGAAAAAATTATAAACCCTCCCAGATTATAGATTTTTTAAGGGAAAAAACTTTAAAAACCACCCAAATTACAGAATTTTTAAGGGAAAAAAACTTTAAAACCCACCCAAATTACAGATTTTTTTTAAGGGAAAAAAACTTTAAAACCCACGATTTTTGCCGTTGAATCGCAGACTGCCGTCCAACATAATGTTGTTCAAACTGGCCATCTTCATGCTTTTTGAGGCACGAAAAATGAGGTACTGAGAAGATGCTGATGCACAAAACCTAAGGCACGAGTTTCAATACACTGAAGCAAGTTCAGGCACAAAAAACAATGCAAATCTACGGGCACAAAATTTGAGGCACGGAAAACGATGCACCCAAAAAAAACAGAGACCAACCCAGTTGAGCTCTCGAAAAACCCAGAAGGAATCTGCAATTGAAAAAAAAAAATTGCCTTGAAACAGAGGGTCAAAACCCTAGACGAAAATGGCAGAAACCCTAGCCGCCATGAGAGCTTCAAAATTTGCAGAAATGTCAAAAAATCCGCAACAAAACCCTAGGTGTCCACAAGAAACTGCGAAAACGTCTTCAAATCGCGTCAAAGAAAAATGCAGATTTTCGCAGCCCTTGAAAATACGTCACCAGAAATGGAGAAAACACGTGCCTTCGAAGCTGCAAAAAAATGCGACCATCAAAAGGCAAAAGCTCTAAAAATCACAACTGAGAGAAACGCGGACTGAACAGGAGAAAGGTCGCGCAGGAGGAAAAGGAGGTCGTGCCAAAAAAAAACGCGACCCATAAACAGACTTTTTGAAAACGCAAACCGATCTGGAGAAAACGCGTGCAGAGATTGCAATGCAAACCACGCCTAGGAGAAATGATAGAAAATGTCTTCAGAAAACGCGCGCCAAGACATGACACGCACCCAAAATCACGGGGGATTTGGAGAAAGTCGTCCCTGCAAGAAAAATACAAGCTACAGAACAATCCGCGGCCAGAAACCCACAAATCAGAGGTCGCGCGAGAATGGAGGCCAAAAATCCGCTTTTTTTTTTTTTTAATTCGATAAGCAGAAGAAAAAAAAAATGTGAAAAAACTAGTGTCCAGACCCATGAACTGAGCACAAGAAGACACCCACAAACAAAGTGTCGAAGAGATCAAGCCCACGAATCATGTTGATGATGTCCTCACATGAAAAAAAAAACTTGAAGAACTTTTTCACGAATTACAGAAAACTTTGCCCTCCCAAAATCCTGGGCCCTCCCGTGAGGGAGTCAGACCCAGACCAGCAACCTAGGCTCTGATACCATGTTCATAAAATGTGATGATTTTACTCAAGAAAAGAGTACAATATATAGATAATACAAAGCACTGTAGCAGCACTGTAGTCATTTAATAAATGACCTACTTCTAACTACCTATTACTGTTGACCATTAAACAATTGTAGAATATAATATTCTAACATTTTTAGACCTTCAAAGTGTTCTGCTTGTTTGTATCATTTGAATACTCCTATCTAGTGCTTGTGCCTACTAAAGATGAAGTCAATTTATCTGTCTTGATATACATGTGGAAGAAATACTAGGTATTATTGATCTAGAACATAGAGTGAGCTTTCATGGCAATCAACTCATGGAAGATTGTTTGTGGATCATAGGGTATTTCAGCATTTTGAGAGAGGAAGGGTGTTTATAAAAATGGAAGATAAAGGAAAGGTGATGTCTATCGCACAAATTTCTACTAAAATTTGCATCCATGCTCATGATAAGTACCTTCATAAGAAGAAATGGGATGAATTGAAGTGTTGGTAAATAATTGAAGAATGAGATGAAAGAAATTGATGTATGCTCTCATGTGGAGAGCATCGCATTTTATTAACGACTGAAAAGAAATTTGTAGCAAGATATATCATTTCCACATAACCCTCGAAAAAGAAAAATATGCAAGACAAATACTCAAAATCCACAATGCAAAAGAATAACAAACACACCACAAGATAATACCGTATGTACCTTGAAAAAACCCTCTCAAGAGAAAAACCCAGACTCTAGGAACACCCACACAACTCATTGTATTATCTCAAAGAACAGAATTACACCACAGTTGTAGAGTCTCCATGCAAGCTTGCGAAGCATCAAACACCTTAGTTGCATTCGTCCATGTACACAAGCAAATGACGTCCCAATCCATGCTTCCACATATGCAACCTACAAGAGATGCTCAGTCCAACCTTAGCCAACAAGCCAAAGGTTACACATGCCAACCTCAACAACTACTCATGTGCTTGCTTTTATAGAAACAAGCTTGCACAAAACCACTTAAACCATGTGCCTCAAAAGCATCAACTCCCTGACCCCAAATTAAATATTTGGTACTAAGTTTTCTCAATATTAAATATTTTCCCAATGTGACAACCACATTAACCAAATTTCAAATACAACAATAAGTGTCCCCAAGAATGTTTAACCCATGCGGAAACCACATCTTTAAGTTGCACAAAAATTAAATATTTATTTTACATTATTAGCATTATGCAAGGTGTATAACATATCTTTCTCAACAACAACCATATGCTAAAAATAGCATGTAGTTACATACTAAAAATAGACATGTTCTATACATAGATAAAAGTTACAACAAACTAATAGCTAAATAATTTGATTAACTACTATAAACTCATATTGTAAACACGTCTAATAATAAAACTAGAAAGATATGGAGGTTTAGTAATTAAGTTACAATATGGTTTATAAGATGTGTAGAAACGGTGAGCAACTTTCATGACAACAAGCTCGAGAGAAAGATATGTTAAAAGAAAATGAACTTGTCCCACCTTTGTGTTATCAATTAATTTCCATGTCTTATGAGGTGCCGCATCTAATTTGGCAAAGTCATCATGAAGCTCACCTACAAAATTCCATTGGGGCATCTAAGGCATAATAGGGGAATGTTGTGGAGACAAAGTCTCAACTGGAGACCAATGTTGTATGAGTTGTACCTTAATCAAAATAGAGATACATTCAGTTTTGTGTTGTGGATACATAATTGGAGAAGTACCACCCAAATAGTAACACATTTGACCACCACATGAACGTTGAAGTGTAAGAATTGTTGATCAACCCCACAATAGCCCAAGGATCACTTGCAACCAAAACAGTCTTCCACAAGAGAGAAGCAATGAAAACTCTATGAAGCTAAAGAATTCATTAGATGCAAAATAAAACTCATACAATATACAATGAAGAAACTCTTGTCATAAAGACAAGAATGAAACACTAGGACATACTAAGATCATGACAAGTGTCTTAATCATACAATATGAAACACAAAAAATAAATGATCTAAGTAAGCTTAAGTGCGTAAATGTGAATAGGACCTAATAAGAAACTAGTTAGGTAATATACCATGTTCACATCAACACCCCCCCCAAGTGCAGCTTAGGGAGTATGATAAAATGCAAGGATGCAAAGATGATAGTCTCAGCTACAAGGCCATGTTAAGAACTGTTGTGACCTATTTCACACATCGCCCCATCGCAAATGGGGACCCCCAAGTTCTTGGTTTCGCCCTCTGCGTTGCCATTTTGGAGTTCAGGAATTTGAGTTGTTTTTGAGAGTCACTCCGGCCAAGTTAGGATTTTGAACCCATTTGTGTGCCTAAACGTCACGGAAGGCCCGGAAGACAAGGATCGTCTGTGCTTTTGGTCATTTCTGACACTTCCTATTTTTTAGGGATTTTGCTTTTTGGCATTTTTAGGCCATTCTAGAGTTCCTATTTTTTAGGGATGCTTTTTTTTGTTTTTTTCTATTTTTGGAAAGTTTCTATTTTAAGGTCCCACTGAACATGAAGTCAACACGCCTCCAGTAATCAACATGAAAATCAAGAAAATTGGCAAAAATGGCTAAGACTGAGAAATTCGCCCATGAGAAGGAATGGCAGGCCAAGCATGAAGTCCGCCCTTGACTTTGGCAAGCCAAATACAGGCACTGGCAGGCCAAGAGTGAAGTCCGCCATGTCTTGGAAAGGCAAGCCTCCAAGTCCGCCCATGGCTTGATGAAGTGTCAAGTCCACCATGTCTTGGCAAGCCTCCAAGTCTGCCCTAGAGATAGAGGTAAATGGTATGAGCAAGTGCCAAGTCTGCCCTTGGAAGGAGAAGCTCCATGTCCGCCTTTGGAAGAGAAGCCACAAAGTCCGCCCTAGAAGAGGATGGCAAGGAAGGGTGTGAAGTCCGCCCATGTCAAGAGGGGTTCAAGTCCGTCCTTGGACAAGTCAAAGCTAAAGTGCGCCCATGTCAAGGAGAAGCTAAAGTCCGCCCAACTTTGGGAGAAGAAATTTTTCTAAGGCATGGATAAAAAAATATATGCCTAGAAAGAGAAGAGATCAAGCTAGCATGAAATTCACTCCTCGGCATGACGGAATGAAATCCTAAGGCATGGAAGGAAGAATGAATGGCAAGACTGAACATGAAGTCCGCCCCTCTCAGCCTAAAGAAATTCCTAAGGCATGAATAAAATTACAAAATGGCAGAGAAATCTCCAAGTCCGCCCAACCCAAAAGGAGAGAGAAAATGAATTTCTTTGACTAAGTATGGACGTCTGGAGAAGCCGAAAGTCCGCCTAGCAAGTTGAAAATTGGCAGAGAAAACATTAAGCACGTCTTGGCTAGACAGATGATTGGAAAATTAAATATTTAGCCATGGATAAACAAATTTGGCCCAAGTATCAATGTTTTAATGGGCTGGAAATATTAAACGGGTTGGAAATTTAATACTATTTTCTGACACTTAGGGAATTTTTATTAAAATATTTGGTGGCTAGAGAAAATGGGAAATTACTTGGAGGAATAATTAATTTGCCTTAGACAAAATTGAATTTTGCCGTGATTCGAGGATTAAACGGGTTGGAAAATTAATTTTAATGATTAATTTAATATTTTCCAACGATTTTAAGTGTTCAACACTAAGGCAAAAAAAAAAATTTAAAAAGAAAGAAAATCTGAAGATTTCGGACAAAGGTGACGCCAGAATGAAATTAGTAACTTGCCTTAAGATTTTCGAAAAGAATTAGAAACTTGTTAAACGAGGAGAAGAAAACGTTTCTAAAATTGAGAGAAAAGAAAGCAGTTACTGAGGAAAATCACACTTCTCAGCCATATAATGAGTTTCAGCAACTCATTTTTCACAAATTCGACTGAAAAGAAGTTAGCTCTCTCAAATCTGCAAGAGATAATTTTTGGAAAGAGAAATATTGAGAGTAACGTTAGTTTTTCAATAGAAGAGGTAATTTTATGCTGAAGGACGTGATTTTTAGGAAGAAAAAAATTACTTCTTGGCTGAAAGTCGCACTTCTCAACAGATTGGCGCACCTTTTTGATCAAATTTTCAGAAGTTGGAAGTGATTCACAGCCAGAGGATACTCTCAAAGGTTTGAAAATCGGTTGACAAGTCTCTTCTATTCTTTTCTAATCTTCTACAGTCATTCTGACACAAGATTTGTCCAGTACTTAGCAAATTTCTTCACTTTCAGCTTGCTTTATCGCAGAAATTTATATTTTAAACAAGCTGAAAGTACGAATTTATCAAGTAACATCCCGGAATAATCAGATTTTTAAAGTTCTCGTATTAATGTTAATTATTTCGTACTTGCAGGTTGATGACCGCCCGAGGAGAACCGTCCAAACAAGCACAGATGAAGTTCGCCAATAAGGGGCTGCAGCCGGAGTCCAAAATCAATTCAAAATGGAAGAATATTACGAACACCAACCTCAGACACATCAACCTCAAGGAATTTAAAAGAAGGATGTACGGGCACGATGGATTCTTGCTGACACCTACCGCCAGAAGAATGATGAGGAATGGAATTGTTAAAGCTGTCGAATTCCCACCTGCAGTTGAATGTGCTGAATTGATAATAGAGTGCGCCCTTCACTATAATGCACAAGACAAGCAAATTGTTGCGCCTGACGGAAGGATACTGGCCCACCTTGGAGAGCTAGCCATACAAGAAGCCTTCGACATCCCCACATATCACAAGACTGCTTACAAAACTAAGGAGGATGCAAAGAAATTATACGATGAAAAGCATGACCTCTGTGTCGCCAATATTAATAAGTCATGGCTGGAGAAATAAGAGCTTCTGCCAAGAAGATGCCTAAAAAGTTGTTGCGAACAGACTTCAAAGAGGATTACGGAGATATCATTGTCCTGCTGAACAGAATAGTTGGCAACCCTCAAGGCGCACCTTTCGAGACTTGGATGTACTATTTTATCAAGGACATCACTAAGGGGGTAAAAATGTTCAATTGGTCTCGCATGATAAGCAATAGTCTCCACGAGCAGCTAGTCAACCTTGAGAAGACCAAGATGTTCTATATGAGCTCCTACGTCATCTACATGTTGGCTAGGACATACAGGTATGCAGGCTTGATCTGCAAAGGCGTGGTTGGCAACGAAGAGAACGAGTTGAAGTCTTACAACTATTATCCACAGCTACAGCTGAGTGAGAAAGCCCATTTCCGACGAGCACATGACGCATTCCTCATGTACATAACAAGAATACTTCAAGGAGGAATGCACCAACGGCTAACTCACGAAGCCAAGAGTTTGATCGGCAATTACGGGTCTTGGTTCATCCAGTATCCGAGATACACGTATATCAGAATCTAAGGATTCACTGGGAATCCATACCGATTGTCTATCTTTCCAACTAACAAGATGGTCTTGCTTGAGGTGCTAAGACAGTTGGAGGAATATCAGAGCTTCCAAAGAACAAAACAGAAGGCGGCAATCACTTTTCCCTTTTTCATAAGGAACATGCTGGAAACATGTCCGTCGGCACAAGCAGTTGAGAGTGCTAGGTTGGAAATACAGCAGTATCCATTCACCACTTATCAGCCTAGGGATAACTTCGACCCACACCACCATATCAAGACTGTGGATGGGAGAAAGTACAAACATAGGGTCGAATTCAAGGACTTCTGGGCGGACGTCGCAAACGAATATGAGGTTAGACGGAGACTGTGGTCCAAACTGCTGGTTAGCTTGATCAGGGCAACTGAACTTTGTCGAGTGCCTGATTAGCTCAAGGATGACGGAAAGCAAGTACAATCATGCTTTGACGAGAGCTTGCCCCTACCTGCTGTAAGATGGTCAGAACCCACACATGCGGATTTGAACACCTTGATGAGACCAGTCACCAAGTACTCTCAATGGTGGGTAGATCAACAGATGCAAGAGCTGAGGCGAATGAAGGTGACACTTACCTATGACAGGTTAAGCGAAATGGAATCTTACTCTTCCAATGCAGAAGCATCCCATGCCGTGGAGTTGATGGAAGCCACTACTTCCAGGAAAAGGAAGGAGGTAGTTGTAGACAGGGAGCCTATTCAGAAACAAACATGGATAGAACCTTCACGCTCTGCCACGTCCAGAAACATTGGCGAGATATTGGCCACCCTTGATGATTCGTTGGCCAACATTGGGAACCCTTCCCCAATTCCCGAGGAAAATATGGAGCCTCAGCTGGACGATGATGAACCGCCATCTACCACAGGCACGGAAATACTAGGGTCAGATGATGAGATAGGTGCCCAAAATGATGACTTTTAGGAAGGAATGATTTCAGCCCTTTGAGGAATTTCCGAAGCTCCAAACGGAGAAAGTGTACCAGAGGAGGATGGCATAGAGCAGCTTACAATCCCTGACTGGTTGAAAGAGAGAATGAAAATACAGGTACCTATTGAAGCGCAGGAAGAGGATGATGCTGCAGACTTCTTAGCCAAACTCAAACAGGTTTCAGTCAAGAAGCCGGCTAAGAAGTTCTCCACTATACAAAGGGATGAAGCCGACAATCGGTCTGTACAGATTGCAGTGCCAACAGTGGGCAAGTCACGAGAAGATATAGCTCCATATGAATATGCTATCACCACCATCGACTTGGGTCCAACCACAAAGGGGCGGGAAGTTGAAGATCTGGACAATTCAATGTCCACCATCAAGTTGAGGTTGGCAAAGGAGGTGGCAAAGAGGAAAGACTGCCAGCAGGAGATTGAGCGCCAAAAAGAGTAAATATAGCATCTGATCAAGCCGCTTGATCAAGATAACACGGCAGCTCCCCTTCTCTCGAATTCTTCGCAGGAAGCAGCGAGGGACATAGAGGAGGACAAGGTCACAGCTAGAGAGGCCAAGGAGTGGATAGTGGTCAAAAGCGCAAAAGCAGATACCTTCCTGAAAAGGTTGACGTTGGTCTACGATCAAGCTACCTCATTGCTTTCCAGATTGACTGCCTTGGCGGAAATGTGGGATAGTCTTCCAGATATGCAGGAGAGAATAATTCCATGCCTTAGAATTCTCAAAGGGGTCCTGAAGCAGGAACTCGTTGACAGAGGCATCATTGTGGCAGGCGCAGCCTTAGATTTCCATACATGGTACTAGACTTTGACGGCACGGGGAGAGGTGTTGGAAAGAGTGAAGGTTGATGGACTCAGTGTGGAGGAGCAAGTTAGAGAGATCCAGAGCAAAATCTTCAACATGGTTGTCAATATACTAGACAAGAAGGTCATACAGGAGAATGATTTGCAACTAGAAGGTTTGAAGAATAAGGTGCAAGAAGACTTCTTTTCCATCGCAGGGCCTATCTTGAAACAGAACTGGGTCAGAATGGCGAATTTCTTAGCCATTCGGGAGGTCTTTGAGAAGATTGAGCCAGAATGGGAGGACATCTTTGTCAGGTGCGTCAAAAGCATGGACAGATTGGAGTTTAGGATCAGTATACTCCCACAAATCACTATGGAAGAGGTTGCCTCTATCGTGTCCAGGTTCATTGAGCACATGGAAACTCGAGAGGATAGGGATGTAATTCCTTGAAAGTAGCTTTGGGCGCCAACTCACTCTTTGTCAACTCATTGTTCACTGATGTTAATTGGGAAACCCTAATTAGGGTTTATTTGTTTTAATCTTGGTCGTTGGCTTATTTTAATCTGGACCACTCTTTTATTTCTGAAAACTCTATATAAACTTGCGTACTCTCATTTTCAATTTGTGAAGTGAGTAGTATGAGATTGTTGTGTTATATCATTTCCGTTAATAAAAGCTCTTGTGCATGATTTGCTTAGAATCACTTTTATTTTCAAGTGGTGTGCAAGGTTACATATTCTCCTTCAACACTTAGATTAAAGTTAATTTAGTATTTCCATTTGAATGTTTGTTAGTGAATGAAAGATTTGATAGCAGTGGTTGATGAAATTTAGCTCATACTTTTGTTGGATAGATGATTTTTATTCAATGTGCAAAGTTAGCATGAGCTCTCAAATTGTGGATGCTTAACTTCGGTTTGAATAAGTATTAATTCAGACATGAAAATTGTTATCACCTTCGTTGAAGATTGCACCCGCTTTGCGTAGTTGTCCTAGGGAGGCGAAACAAAGTGTGGTTATCCCAATTTCATCTAGTCATTGTCATCTCTTGAGATCTTAGGCATAGTTTAGACTTCTAAACCCTTATCTTTTTGCATTTTTTTGGAAAATCTGAAATACCCAATGGAAAGAGCATTCAATGATAAAACTGTCTAAGTCCTTGGCTTGTAAACAAACTCTAAAGTAAGTCCCTTTGTGATACCAACGTATCACAACGCCCACTGATCTTATCCATGAGTCATGACCTGACGAAAGAAACCTTGGAGTTGATGTACGATCTTCTTAGCATACGCAGTAACTTTTCAAGAGAGGATAAAGTGTCCTTGGGAATTTTATTTTGTGTTCGGTGAGTATTAAAACACACACCAACAGGTACCCATGGATAAACAAATGTCTCAAACGAAGTAAAAGAGAAAAACCCATAGGAATAAATGCCTCCAAAAAAGAAAAGATGCAAAAAAATATATACTAGTGAAATAAGAGAAGGACTCAACAGACCCCCCCAAGGACTACTTTTGTCACCAATGTACAATCAATGCACATCTATCAATGGTGTCACAATAGTTGCTTCTTTATTGACCTCATTTTTTACTAGATCATGATTTCACTAATGTAGAATGCAAAATAGGATCATCGAGCTTGTATAGCCCTTTATACACACCACTTGGCCTAACACCTTAAGCAATGACTTTATCTTAGTTTACATCATAATCAATGCACTCTTTCCCACAAAAAAGAACAAGAATGTTAGGATTTTCTATAATTTGGCTGATAAAAAGTAAATCGTTGTCCAGTCCTTGAACATACTTAACATTCCATAGTAAACGTTTGATGCCATTATTGAAGGCAATTTTGACATCACCTATCCCCTTCACTGTATGTGACTTGTCATCACTAAGCAACACATAATCTATGTGACTATTATCAACAATGAACCTAACATAACAGTCCTTGCAACATGTAAAGTGTTTTGGATTCACTTGCATCAAAGTGCCAACAAGTGTTTTTAATACTGTCTAAAAGAACCACATTAGCTTCATTTTGTTGCTTGTGGGATAGATCATACTGTCATTTCTTGTAATCATTCTTCACATGCCCAAATTTATAACAATACAAATATTTTACCTTCTTTCACAATTGTGAAGATGAGGAATGAGAACTGATTCCTATATTCTAAAACTATACAAAAAATGCACTTACTAAACTACCAAAAGGAACCTCACTCAGTTGTTCTTGTTGCCATTCCTTCTGTAGATCTAGCTTTCCACCAATAAATTCAACAACTCCAAAAAAGTCTCATAGGTAGGCGGCAAACTATTAATGGTTAGAGCAGCCATATCCTCATCATCAACTGCTTTGTTAATATCAATGAACTGATCACTAACATCCTTGATTTTGAGAAAATGTTCTAACAATAAACCACCCTTGTGCAATTTTGTGGAGAACAACAATTTTTTCAAATACAAGACTTGACCTTTTCTAACACTGGATAATTTGTTTTGCAAACTAGCCCATAGGGTACATGCAAATGTAGCGCTTCAAATTTAAAGACTAATAGCTTGAAAATAAGCAAGGCTTCCTTGTGATGCTTGTCATGATCACCTAGGTTATCAACTGGCCTAGTTTTGATGCCTAAAAAGATTCAGTCACATTCTTGATACTCAACAATTGATAGTATCTTGTAACTACATATATAATAAGTACATCGAGAGGTGTAACTATTGTGACAAGAAGAGGTGGAGTGTAATGGCATGAGCATGTTAAGAAAAGCTATTAAACAGTCAACATATTTTTATTTTTGAATTAAAACTATTAAAAAAGTTCTTAACCAACTAAAATAAAATAAATAACTTTTAAGTAAATAAAAATAAGGTAAACAATGTAAATTATTTTTTTTTAAATCTTACATAACCTGTGTTACACGGGGATGCGTCCCCTGCCCCAAAACCCACTGTCCCCGTCCCCTACCGTCCTCGAGACGGGGGGACGCAAAGGGGACGTCCCGCAGCCGTCCCCGAAACAACCCAACTAGCAGGAAACGGTTGGAAACATCCCCTGCCCTTTGGGGATGTTTCCCCGTCCCCGGCAAACAAGGAGCTTCCTGGGTTAAAAAAACATATAAAAATTTGATTTTTTAAATATTTTATCCTCCTTTCTAAGGTGATTTTTGAGTTTGGGCTGTTTGACATTTTGTCAAACACTTGGTATGCAAAGTGACTGAGTTCTGATTTCTGAATGGTTATGCTTGTGTTTGATTGAAATTTAATGCCAAATCATTTGCATAAAACATAGAAATGATAACTGCTATCATAACATCAACAAATATGAAACATTCAACCTCAAATCTGATTTTATTTGCACTATATCAAGTTTAAATACATTGCATTACAGGTCTGATATAAGTCTGATTTGATTACAGCAGCACACATTTCCTTCAAAATCTAATTTATATTGATTCCCAATGAAATACAAACATACCTGGATAATTGGCTAAAATAATAAGTTTAATGACATTCATTATGCTGTTATACTAATGCTCTCACGATTTATTTACATATTGATATTGTTGTTATCAATTATTAATTTATTGACATATCTCTCTCTTTCCCTCCTTCTCTCTCTATAATATATTAATAAATTTTGAAAAAATCATATATATATGTATTTTGTATGTCGCCGTCCCCTACCGTCCCCTAAAAATCCCCCCTAGGAAACGTCTCAGAAACGCATCCCTTGTCGTCCCCCATCCCCATCCCCGAAACACCGTGGAACATAGTACATAACTCTAAAGTAAAATAAAAAATAACTTCAGTAAATAAAATAACTCGAAATTGAAATCTTGGGCATTGCGTATATAAATTTATTAAGATATATATACTAGTTTATAGTTATACCATTGAGTTTTTTTTTATGACTGAGCCAACACTAAATTCTGAATACAAACCATTAAATTCACGACACCAAAAAAAAACCTTCCTAAAACTTTAATCCTTTCCCACAAAATTATAAATGACACAGAAAATTTTAAATGATCCTGAAAAATATATTAACCAGAAAAAATATAACTTTCCCAAAACTTTTGAACTTTGCTCTGAAAAACTACTTGAAGAACCCTCTTTCTGTTTTAGTTTTCGATTGAATCTTTCTTTTCTACTGGAATAAGAAGAATGTATATATACAGATACAAACAACTGAGTATAAATACGAGTAAAACAACAAACTAGCTGATTAACATAGAAAAGCTACAGGCCTGGGAAACGAAAATGACTTTAACAAGGCCACAACAAAATCACCCATCCATGCTGTCCTCCTGCTGACAGCAATGTAATTGTAATGTAATTGTAATGCATTGATTTCTGGATTCGATTGTGTACAGTTTTTTGCATTTTGAAATTTTTTAATGTTTACCAAAGTTTTGCAAGGAGTTGTAAACAAAAAATTATATAATCAAAGCTGGGGTTTTAGAAATAATGGAGAAAATACCCGTGCAAAACTGCGAAAAAGGTGCCCTAGCTGCGACTCCTACATCCACGACCTCTGCAAAACGACAAAATTCGCGAGTTTGTATTCATATATAATTCAGAAATTGCCTCCAAAAGACACAACGGGAAATGAACAGTCGCTGTAACTCGTGATTTTCATCCCAACATATAAAAAAACGCGATTTTTGCCTGGAAAAAGCAACACATTTCGGTGACTGCAACTCCCGTTGGCAATTTCAGGTGTTTTAACTTTCAACCCTGTGTGCCCTAGCGCCTCCAGCTGTTTCCAGATGACAAGCAACTAAAACTCGCAACAAGCGACTGAGATTTTTGAATGAATTTTCTCAGATTTTGATAAAAATGGCCGCAATTTCTTTAGAAATTTCTCTTATTTTAGGTCAACACTTTTCAGATACCCTCCTGATTCTGCTTCAGATCTTCAGCTTGTGATTTTCCAGCTGCGCCTTACAACCTTTCTCTTCCCAGCTGGTAAAAACTGAAGAACAAATTAAAAAAGCTACAACATACTAACAACTAATTAGTTTAACAAAGTGTACACCTTATCGGGGCTGGAATTTGATGGTCTATCTCACCTTTTTTTGCATTTTGAATAGTATATTACAACCTAAAAATTTATTAAATCGTAATAGTTGATTTGCTATATTTTTATAAAATCGTAAATATGACACTTAAAATTATTATTAAATTGTTAAAATTTATTGTAAGTATATATATATAATGTTCATGATAAAAATATAAATTAGTTTAAAATTGGAATAATTTTTTCTAATTTTACTTTATATTAATATATATGATTTATTATTAATTCAAAATCTTTCAAAAATGAATCTTTTCAAAATTAAATATAGTTTTTTCTAATTATTTAAAGATTTTGACATTTTTACTAATAGTTATCATTGTTTTATATTAATATATATGGTTTATAATATTTATTATAAAAACATATATTGATTCAAAATCTTTTTAAAATAGAATATAATCTTTTTTTAACTTTTTGAATATTTTAACAAGATTTATTTTCTACATGATTTTAGAAACTTCTTATTAATTGTCACAGTAAATTTAAGATTTTTACATTTATTTCTAATTATCAATATTTTTTAATTTTATATTTTCTTTTAATATATATAGATATCCATATGAATAATAACATAACACAAATTTTCATTCATTGTTTTCTCAAAAGCATTTATTTTATAGCATTTTGTTTACAGGGATTCAACTTTGATTCTTTTGAAGACAATACTGCCTTTGGTTTATCTCTTTTACAAATGATTCATGTTTTTAGATAGATGATTCTTTTGAAGATAATATGCTTTTGGTTTTATAAGTGAGCAAATTTTATGTCTCTTACAAATAATTCATTCACGTTTTTTTTCAGGTGATTTTTTTTACAGGTGATCTGTGAGCTTTGATTCTTTTCAAGATAATACAACAACATCTGTGTTTTTATATAGATCAATTTGGGGATTGAACTATTTTTAATTTTATATAGTTATTTTTTGCTAGATTTGAAATTGATATTTATATTTAAATGTGTTTTTAAATAATTGAATTTAAAATATATATGAAAAATAAAATCAATTTGTAATATAAAATAAATTTATTCAAATAAAAGAGTTTCAAATTGATGGATGAATTTATGATAGTTGCACATATGAAATCAATAAATTAGTTTATATTCAATCTATTCTAATTAAATATTAAATAAAATGTTCACTCCAATTTTATAATTTTAGGAATCAATCAATAAAATAGTAATACAATTTTACAAATTAGAGAATAAATATATGGAAAAAACAATCATATTGTGTAATATAATTATTTTTAAACTAATAATTTATGCATTGTCAAAATGTAAATTTTATTTATTTATACAATTTTTCATTTATCAATAAAATTTATTATATGCAATTGATTTTACTAATTGAGTGCATGCATAGTTTCTAAAATTTGTAAAGTTTCTAACATAATTATTTTATAAAATAATATTTCATAGATTACTAATATATTGATTTAATATGTATGATTAATAAAATTAATAATTTTTTAATATAAAAGATTTTATATAAAATAATATAAATTAAATATTTTTTGACAGTTAATTTTTTTCATAAAACGTAAAGTGACAGGCATTTAAATGAACAAACCGTCACAAAATTTCAGGCAGAGGTGGTCGTCAAATTCCAGGCCTGCACCTTATTATTATAATAATAATACTAGCACTTGTAGTGGAAGGAGGTGCAATGGTTAGGCTATTATGAATTATATATAAATTAATGCGTTAGTACAATTGAATTTGGGCATAAAAGAAAAGAGTGGATAATAAGACAAGAGGGTAAAAAATTAAGGTTGAATTTGCACAAAATTAAGTCATTTATCAAAATATATTGAAATACATGTGTATCAAAACATTCAATTAAAATAAACACAAAACTAAATAAAAATAAAATAATTATACAAATTTCACCATTACAAATATATTAATGATTAAAAAAATTAAAATTGTTACTTTTTAAATTTTCTTTAACCTACACCAATTTAGTACCCCTAAGTCTTCAATCACCAACTAAAACCTGACAAACCCTAAACATATATTGCTTGTTCTCCTTGAACAATTATAATTACACATAAATTTTAGTTTTTAAGATATGAAACCACAATTTAATGGTGTATTTAGATGGATTAACCACTAGAAACTATATATTATTTATACTTCTAAATTTAATGCATCCTTAAAAGTCAATTGATTGTCTTTCAATAAAAATTAGATGGTTTTAGTCACTAGATAGGGTCCCAACTAATTGTCAACTGATGGAAATTTTCAAAAGAGCATATACATTTCTATTGTTAATTGAGAGAAGCTTCAAAATATAAATTTTCAAAAGAGCATATAGCAAAGTGAGATATAATTTGTGGCGAGTTAATTTGTTGGCTCGCCACTTGCTTTGCTTCCATTTCTTTCTTCCTGATAGCTTGTTGTTGGCTTTGCTCGTTCATCGGTTGGCGACCATTAAAATGTGAGTTGGATTTCAGTATTTTCAAACCATTTTTATGGGAGTTGCCCCCTCAAGTAGCATTTACCAAAAAAAAAAAAGTGAGATATAATTTATTTGCCCCTGATTAAAAATCTTTGAATGACAGAAGGTGAACTAATGGGGCCTAAGCTAAAGAAACTAAAGAAAATGCCTCATAGTTTTAAGATTGTGGTTGGAGATGTTGCCATGGAAAGCTAATTAAATTGAAGTGAATGCCCCATACTTTTACAAATAATGAAACCTCTTATAGTTGGACATGTTGCTATAGAAAGAGAGGAAAATTAGTTCAAATTGTAGACAATTCAAAGCTAATATCATTTTACAAGACAAAATGTAATTAATAGCTCTATCAATGATTCAATATGTTTTATCTCATCTTCCTTTTCCATTTGAGAAACCTAAGAACCCGACCCAATTTGCACTTGGGAAGCCACAGTTTCCAAATGAAAACATCCCTCGAAATTGAATCCTCCCACTTGGTTTTTAGGAAGTTCCTCTACTTTAGATATGAATACACTACCATAAATTTCTATGTACATCTTGAATCTTTGTTGAACTAAAATTCATACTAAAAGTTTCAACATCATAGGAAGAAACATAACCATCTCAACAACTTAGAGGTCACTGATGTACTGTAGCTAAATCACCTTCAAGTATGCCATTGAAATTCTTAATTTTTGGTAAGTGGTGGAAGCAATAAGAGCTTTAAAATAATCAATGACATTTATAGCCACTTCAAATCAAGATTAACAACTTCAATTATTTTCTAAATTTCAATAGTAATCTATTATGGTTCCTTTGTTTACTTTCTCAAAAATAAAGAGTATACAAGAACACATTATTTTTCTTATGTATGCCCTCAATTATTGTTTCAAAGATAAGATCAACCTCTTAATTAAGTTACAAATGTATGAAGCATGAGACTTGAAAAAAAAAGAATAAAGTATTTAAATTATAAGAAAAATATTATATCCAACCTACATATCAAGATCTATTGAAAACAATGAGTTAAGCTTTGTTGTAATGTCTTAGATTTTAATAACTTCGCTTTAACAGATGTAAAATGTTTACGTGGTTCATATGTTTCATAGATAATGTTAACTTTCCCCTTGGAGGGATCAACCCCAGACTATGGTCAAACTAATTCTAAAACAACTACCATTAAAGGTAATAGGGACTGATAAATTAGAACAGTTAGTTTTGATTGCAATTTGGAATAATTATGCACATTGAGATTGAATTTATTACAATAAGGAATCAAACATGAATTAAATGTAGTTCAAATAGTCACTCACTGGTCACTAGTAGAATTAATGCATGTTACAATTATTGTGAGTTTCTAGATGATTATCCAAATATTCTTATCTTGTTATGGTTAGATGAGAGAGACTTGATTTCCATAATCCGCAGTCTAATCAAATCTTGCACAAACCTAATTTCTACCCTTTATGTGTGTTGTGTGCCAGTTTGTGTTCAAATCCCTTATTGTAGATGTCTAAGAGTGAGGAAAATTTGACCTAGCGGGGGTGTTACTAGAAGATGAAGGTGAAACAAGCGATTCCCTTCAGATATGACTGCCCAAGTGCAAGTCCAATGTGAGACGACAATTTTCTATATGATGAATGGTAGCTAATTTGCCTAGTGTAGAGTGTCCAATGAAGATTTGATGTACAAGTGTTGCGATTTGGTTTGTTTGGCTACCAATCCATAAGAGACTCTCCAAACACGAGTGTTCAATGATTAACAATATGTAATATATACCCCTGATTTTGATTTTTGTTTTGAAAACCCATGTTTGTTGTTTTGCTTGTTCAATGAGGTGTTTGTGTTTTTTCAATGTGTTTTCAGATGTATGCAGAATAAAAATTTGATTGCAAATAAAAAGTAAACACTAGATAATAATGCTTACCATTAGGAACCCACAATATACATCAAAATATTCATTTCAATTTTGAAATCAAAGTATTACATTGAAATAATCAGACCTGATAAACATCCATGGTAGCAGCAGTGAAGCTTATTATTGGTATCAATCAATGCCTTAGCTTTGGCTCCCAAATCCTCACTCTCCAATGCCCAACCCACTAAATTTAGACCATGATATTCAACATCAAAAATCAACACATTTGCTAGTCTCAAGCTAGAAATTTGCAGCAACAAGGGCGTCCCTCCTAGAAAGGTTCAACCCTCTCTAAAAATCCAAACCTCAACCAGACATTACAAACTTGTACTTGAAATGATCGGTTGAAGATAAGTCTTCCAATGAAACAATACCCATTTTGATATCTTAGTCCATCTCTGAGCTATGAGCAAAAACGTGGGTTCAGGTCAAACAAAGTATTACCTAGAAAATGATATAAAACACACCAAAATCTTCATAAAATCACTCCAAACTGAAACTAAAAAAACCACACCAATTACTCCTCAAAGGTACTGATAATCTTCATTTTCAATCACCAAAACTCAAACTATGTTAAGCTCTATATGATCCCTGATGTGGAATCACTCACAATCTAACTAGGGTGAATATTTCACCACCAAAATCAGCCAATATGAAGAGGGTTTTCGTCCTTAGTTCACAACCCAAGCAATCTGAAAGAAATCCAACAACATTATGTTATGTCGCCAAAGTAGAGATGTGCAAATGAGAGCCAAATGGAGTTATAAAGCAATTAGGGTGATGGGCTTGAAACTTCTCTTAATTTCCTTCTAAAACCCATGCGTTCCACTTCATGGAGGAATAAAATATTAATAAAGCTCTTTAAAAACAACTTAAGTTGCACACCTAAGCCCAAGGTACTTTTTCAATAACCACTCACCCCCTCAACTTAAGTTTATAAAATAACTTTATTAAACAACTTAAGTTACTAAATAAAACAATATTAAATGTTGCAACCTTAGGCTCTCCAAACCAAAAGAGAAATAAAATTGTTGTGTACATACTGGCCTGGGACCAACTCCCCAAAAATGACTTACTATAAATAGTACTGCTAAAAATAGTAAGTGTACACCAAATGCTAAACTGAGCAAAATTGAAGACAACCAAAGAGTGTTGTGACCAACTAAAGATGTCAACCTCATGAACCAGCCACTGCTACAAATAGAAAACCCCCAACACTGAACTTCAGTGTTGAATTGCTATTGAGACCACTACTAGAAATAGCACTTACTAAAAATAGTGACTCCCAAACGCATTTTGAGCACAAACTGAGCAGTCATCACAACTTAGTAAAAATAGTAAATCTAAAAAAGATTGTCAAATGTAGATGTATGTTAGACCATTACGAAGCTCTCTGAAAACCTAGAAAGAATCCAAAAACCAATCCTGCATGCAAACTCTTGATTGAAATGTATGCCACTTTCATTAATTCCATGTCACATCTCTTTGAAGCTTTATGAAACCCCAAAAAGATCTAGAAAACACACTACTAGACTCTTGCACGCAAACCCCTAAATCCACAAAAGAAGCCTCCTAGAAAATAGGAAACCCTATTTCTTCTCTAACTAGCCTATGAACATCCGAAAATAGGCTAACAATCATTGAAAATTGTAGTGCTAAAAATGGGGACATTACCCAATACCATGTGTTGTCTCTGAATTGGTTCAGTATCCTAGAGGTGAGTAAATTACACAGTTAGACCTATGATCTACCTAGGAAGTGAGGCTAAATGGAAGGAGGATTGAGGGAGGGTTTCCATCCCACCTCAAAAGGTTGCAATTTAGGTTTTTTCGTCCTAGATTGCAGATAGGAATAAAATCAGCAGAAAACAATTCTCCATGATCCTAGCACCCAACAACATGAAGTGAAATAAATAGTTGTTTGAGGGGTGCTAGGATTTGCAACAACCCAACGAACAATTTTTATTTATTTATTTATTACAGTATTGGTCATCCCAAAACTAGATGCCATATTTTAAAATTTAAATTTGATTTGATTTATATGATTTATTCACTATTATCATTGTATATTTAAATATAAATTAAATAACTGGTGCTAAAAACCACATTTAAATAAAGGTTGTTCAAATGAACTAAGGGAGGGACATGACATTTTTGGTCCCATGGAGAGTACACAACAATTTTATGTTCACATCAATAACTAGATTAATATTTTGTAAATAGAATAAACAAATTAACTTATTTGAAGTTGCTACAAACTCTGAGTACCCCACCACTAGTTGGGGCTAAGATTACTCTTCCTAAGCAATCACTACTCCAAAAAATTTATCTTATTTTCTAGCTTCTATTATTTGCAGTTTTGAAATGCAACAAGTTGCATATAAATGTATTTAAGATATCTACACTATTTTATTTTAACTTTAGATATGGATTCCCATTTTAACTTTAGATATGGCTGCCCAAGTGTAAGTCCAAAGTGAAACTACAATTTTCTATATGAAGAATGGTAGTTGATTTGCCTAGTGTAGGGTGTCCAATGAAGATTTGATGTGCAAGTGTTGTGATTTGGTTTTCCTGGTTGCCTATCCACATGAAACTCTCCAAACACAAGTTCTCAATGACTAACAATACCATGTGTTGTCTCTAAATTGGTTCACTATCCTGGAAGTGAGTAAATTACACAATTAGACATGTGATTTGTGTAGGAAGTAAGGTTAAATGGAAGGATTGAGGGAGGGTTTCCATCCCACCTTAGAAGGTTGCAATCTAGGTTTCTCGTCCTAGATTGCAGATAGGAATAAAATTAGCAAAAAATAATTCTCCATGATCCTAGCACCCAACAAATGAAGTGAATAAATCATTGTTTGAGGGGTGCTAGGATCCGCAACAACTCAACCAACAATTTTTTTTGTTTATCACAATATTGGTTGGCCCAAAACTAGGTGCTATTTTTTAAAATTTAAATTTGATTTGATTTATATGATTTATTTATTATTATTATTTCACTAGTTTGTGAATTGTGTGTTTTGTTTTGTCTAGCTATGGTCTGGGAGAAATGTAGTTGCTCTAGATTTCTTCATGTTTTGTTTTCATGACTTGTGATTCTAAGTGTAAGTTCATGAGGTCGTGTTCAAGTGAAATTTGTTGACCAAAAGGATTGGATCGTGCTAAGGATGCATGTGCTTAATTTTTTTATGTGTTTTACAATGGTATTGGTTGACCTTGTGTTAAAAACTACCCACGAAGTGCATGAAGCATTTTGAGGCATGTTGGGACTTATTTAGGTCCTCATTAAGTATATGTTTGGGTTGCCATCATTATAATTCCACCGTAGAATGTTTTGGTGCTGTCCTTATTTGAATTTGTAAATGCAAATGATGTGTTGTGGAGCTTGGATGGGTTTCAAGGTTGAAGACGATATAAGTACAAGATGAGATGATGATGAAAGAAAAGACAGATGCAAGATAGAAAAGACAGATGTGAAATAGTGTGTGTGATGTGAATTTGAGCATATCAATGTGAAATTCAAGTGGTGAGTTATTGAAAGCAGTGAGTTGAAGGTGTACTCTATCATTCAAGCACGTATGCAAGTGTGTGAGTAAATTGTGATGGAAATATCTATTGCATTGAGATGGTTTTTCTCTTTGTGATATCCTCTTCTATATTCTTTGTAATTTTGTGGTAGTGAGCCCTTTGGGTAGTGAGCCCTTACAATACAGTGAGTCTTGTTCCGAACAATAAGTATTATTTTGGTAGTGAGCCTTTGTATTAAATTTTGAAATTCTTTATATTGTGAGACAATCCTCATCGTAAATAGCCCCAAAACTAGGAAAATGTTTATTACCACAACTTCTTGGGGCATTATGATACTAGGGAAAGAGTATAGGGTTAAAGGAAGAGCCTTATCCTTTGAAACTTCTTCTCGTCCAGTTGCATTACCCTTTATCTAAAGGTTCATATTGAAGTTGTAGTTTGTCTACAATCTACTTGGGCATCACTATGGTGTTGGTGCCAAAATCAATCATGGAATTGTGTAGTAAATTGTCCCCCACAATGAGAGTCAAATAAAATGGGGTAGGTTTTGATTTAATCACCCCTACTTTGGAATTGATGAATGTAGATGGTGCATGGGGTTGCACACTCCTACAGGTTTTCCTTTCCTCAACATGTATTAGCTTCATAGTTGGATTAGTTTGCACAGGTCTCTCTTGGTCCTCAAACACCTCTCACAATAGAAATTTCTACTTGGGAATTGGCAAGACATCCCATTGTGAGACATTGGCTTGGGCCTTCTTCAATTGCTCAACCACATTCAATGATCCTTAAGGTTGAACCTCAGGCTCCTTTGTCCTATTCTACTCTATTTCACTCCATTTTTTATACATTAGGGGTGATGGCTGAGGCCTTGAATTCTTCCTGAAAGTTACTTTGGGCCTTGTGGAAGTCTCTTGATTCTCAGTTAGCTTCTTCTTAGAATGGGTCTAGTAGTCTAATTGGACTTGCAGGGCTTTTAACATGAGAACCTCGTTCGCATAGATTTCATCCTCACCTTCCACCCAAGAGAAAAGCACATGTTCTAAGGCTATTTCCTCTTCTTTCTCTAAGAACATACCATGTACTTGAGTCATCAATACATCGTTCTCAACACCTAGGGACTATTATTTGTACAGGGTTGTATCAAATGCACTTGTCGTCACTGGTCAAAAACCTTTTGTTGAAGGTTACCCCTAGGGAAATTTTGGGGCGTGTGTGCAACATTGTACGGGGGACACCATGAATTTGAATCATCCACCAAATAATTTTTTTGAGTGAATAATTCTCTATGTGAATTTGATAGGATTGTTTGTAAAGGATTAGGAACTAAGGTGATCTGATTTGTAGGTTGCACCTGATGATTTGACCTTTTCCCTCCCTAGTATTGGTTATGCTGATACGGTGGCAGTCCACCTTGATAATTTTGGAAAGGGGGATTCAATGACATAACTTGTTGCCTCTTGAGATTAATGATCTCATTTGAGAAGTTTCGTAGAATGCTCTTCATGCCATTCATCTCAGTGGCTAGTGTCAATGAAGCAAACACACTTGTATGAGCAGTTCAATATACATACATGGGAGGAGTGTCTTGTGAGGTACTTGGGACTTCTTCTTGTGGTGACATTGATAATTTTGAGAAAATAAGCATAGGTAGTTATGAGGAGAGTTTCCCTACATCTATCATATTATTCTCTATTATGACAGTCAATTCATATGCATTTGAAAGCATCTAGCCTCCAATAGACTAAATCATCACAACTATGTCTAAGTTGAAGGCCTTAAGATAAAATACAATGACCATATTTGCTGGTGATTGGGATGCTACTAGGATCCTTTGCCAAGTTTGATGGAATTTGGTATTAAAATCAATAATAGCCTCTTGTGGGGCTCTTTGGATAGTGATTAGTTGTTGGAGGAGAGATAACATATCCCCTTTTTTATTGAATCGATAGAAGAATCTATTGCCCAATTTGTCCCAAGTGGTGATGGAGTTGGGTGGTAAGGATTGATACCAATTAAGAGCTCTCCCCGTAAAATAGGTGGCCAATAACCTTAAAGCTATGTTTAGCTCTGTGACATGGTGCATAATACATATATTGGCAACATCCTAAAGATATTCCATAGTGTTTTTAAAGTTTTCCCATGTGAATTCAGAGTGTTCTTTCAAGGTGTTAGTAGGAATAGGATCCCACGCAGTTGGGGATATTAGAGGGATAAGTGGGCTACCACTATTCCATGCTACAAAGTTCCTTGTTGCTCCTAGAACAACCATATGAATTTGCGATTGGTGTGTTAGCGTTCATGTTGCACTAGACCTTATGAATCTTTGGTGGGTTACAACCACCAAAGGTGGTAGTAATAAACTTGGATTTAGTGTTGTTAATGACCTTGTAATGAGCCTTTGGATCATAAAATTTGACTTTAATCAAGCAATTGTGGGTTCGGGTCCCACTAGGTATGCCAAAAAAGGAACTATTGATGCCTAAAACTGTTGTTCTTAACAACAACCTCCTATGGGAAGTTTCACAAATGTAGGACTGAAATACTTTCTATGGAATGACCTCCAGAATTTTAGAAGCTAACTCTTTGAAAATTGAGGGTGAAAAGGGGAAGAAGGAAATATAAGAAATAAATTAGATTAAAATACTATCCTAAGGCGATGTGCCAAAACTATTAATATGGTTAACTCTTAGTATTGAATAATATAGCCCAAACTCTCTAAAGCATTACAAAAATTTAAAGGAGTGTACACATGGTTTAAATCTTGCAATATAAACAAAAGTCGAGTACTATAAAAGAAAAAATCAGAAATAATAAATAACAATTGATTCCACATGTTTAAACACAAAAAACCATATCCTCTTCATTGTTGGGGGAGAAAAAATTACAAAGGCCATGAAAGGCATAGTATAGAATATTCAATCTTCCCTATGAGGGGAACCTATTAAGGTTTGAGAAATGGAAAGAAAAAATTCTACTATTTCTATTCAAATATAAGACTATTACAATCATTGGTCTTCTTTTTTTTAAATTATGAACCCTTACAAAAGATAGAACCCCCAAATATATAGGCATAACAACTTTGGCCTAGCAAAGATTACAAGATAAGAAAACTGACACCTAGAGCTTGGCACTACTCCTCATGATGAGGTGGTTGTAACTATTTAATTAAAAGGAGAGTGTTGTGACTCAAGCATGTAGATGACACCATGCAAATGATTTTCAACTCTAGATATGGTGAGACATTAATGCTTCATGATTCTCTTCTTTCTTGGAGAAAATGTCATAATCATGCATGTCCATCTCTGAGCTAGTCCTAAAACTTTTGTTGAAAATGGGGCCCATATGCTTTAGCAATCGCGTTGCTTCTAGATCTAACAAGAAAAACCCTCACCTTAGACAAGCACCATGACAACACATGGATAAAATAATTCCCTTTGAAGATGTCTCCACTTGTGGGTCCTATTAATCAGATTATCCAATTGTACACCTTTTAAAACAAAGAAACCTTCCTTGAATTACAAGGAGTGTTGTAATGACACATGGAGGCCTCAGTCCCATTTAGAATCATCTACATTATGGGCCCCACTTTATTACCTCCTTGACCAATAGAACAAGCTAGGAATGATTGTGGATTGAGAGGTTCATAAAAAGAGTGGCATGATAATGTGTGACAAGTTGAGGAGCAAGCACTTCTTTAAAAGCCTTTCTAAATTTTACTTCGATCAACAACCTGTGAGGCCACCATGTGATGAACTAGTGCTACTTTTGAGGGATGTCAAGATCTCTCTCATGAGGAATAAGCATGGGGGCCCCATGTGATGCCTATGGGAAGAGTTAATACTTAGACAAAAATTGAAAAGGAACCCGAAGGAAGGAGACATCGATATAAAAATTCACCTGACCCTTGAGTGTGCCCATGCAAAAGGTTAACAACCCAAAATCTCTAAAAATTTGGATTTCATTTATAATGACATGTGGTATTCTACTTTGGAAGTTAGCACTTGGTGGGGCGTACTTGTAAGCACATTCCTTCTTTGAAGAAAGGGAAGGAACAAAGTGTGACACTTGTCACCTAGGTACTTAATGTAGCATTGTGCATTGTGTTTTCATCAAGGAAGTGCATCATGATTCCATGTGGATTTGGTTTGAGGAGTTAACTCATGCTCGTAAAGGAATGTTGCTAAACAAAGACTGGGGTTGTCATTGGGAGTGACTAGGAGTCAAAGATAAGTTTTATTTTGGAAGTGGAGCTATATTTTCTCTATGGGGATGCCTTGTATGTGAGGATGCTTAATTTTTGGGAGTTGCACACCTTACATGTCATTGAATGTTGAGTTGGTTGTTTTTTTGGATCACTTGGGACTCGTGCATGTTGTCGCTTTTACTTAGCATGAAAGTAAAGACTATGGGAATGCCACATGACAATCTTGGGCACTCATGTATGAGTGTAATAAATATGTTAATGCTTCAGTGCATTGTGTGAGATTATTGTATGTTTCTAAATGTTGTTAAGCTACTAGATTCACTCTAGACTTTGTATCATGGTGTAGTAACACCTGCAAGAGCATAAACTTTGTAAGTTGTATTGTAATATAATTGATTTGTGCTTTGGTGTGGGTTTTTCCCAAAAGGGTTTTCCTACGTAAACTTTGTGTCTTATGCTTTATTACTTAAATCTAAAAGTAACTAATGTATGTGCAATCTTAAATGAAACTATAAGTGTTGAAGATTTGTAAGAAAATATTTGTAACCCTCTCCTATTTGATTTGCATTAGGAAGGTTGTTTCCACACTTTGCTTTTTCTTTTAGTTGGTATCAGAGCCTAACCAACTTTGTTGTCCTTGTTGGGTTTGAAGGGTTTTTTGGGTAAATCTAGTTTTAGTGCAAAAAAGGCTTTTATAATCTTGTTGCAGGTTTAAGATGGAAAGCACATCCAAAAGGATGGAGATGGGTAAATTTAATGGCAATAATTTTGAGTTCTGGAAACTCAAAATGGAAGATATGCTCATAGATAGAGATCTATGGGTTGCAATATTTGGGGTTAAACCTCAAACAATAGCCCAAGATGTATGAGATACAATGGATTGGAAATCCAAGGGTCTGATAAGACTCTGTTTGGCTAACTTTGTGCTCCTGAATGTCCATGAGGAGAAGATTGGAGCTCAACTCTGAAAGAACCTTGGTGATATTTATCATGAGAAATCCTTGGTAAATAAGATATTCTTGAGAAAGAAGTTGTATTATTTGAATATGGAGGAAGGAGGTGTTGGAACCTTCAAATTTTGGAAAAATTTGAGGTTCCAATAAAGAGAAAATTGATTGCAACACTAAAAAATGCACCTATGAGATCAACCTTTGTAGCCTACTTTGAAGGATCATAACTTGAAACATGTTTAGTTTCATGCCAAATCACTTGACAAGCATATTTATCTACCATATGTAAGTATGTACACCTGATTTTAGTTTCTTACGATCAGATTTGATAGGGTTTTGAAGCGTCAAGTTGGAGGGTTTTGGAAAGGTTTGTTGTCTACGCATTGTTAAATCTACCAGGGAGGTCAACTTTGGAGACCAATATTTATGAGCTGGATGATTTTTCATGATGAGATAATTGGTGTTTCAGATTTTCCCCATGTTAATGTGCTCCTATGTCCATTTTCAAGGCCTCAACATCTCGTTTGATCTTTTTCAAAACCAAAAGCAAATGGAGTTTTCACAATTTTGATGACTGCATTTCTAGAAAGTTTCAAAGAGGTCATTTTTGACCTTTGATATTTGGTGAAGGATGTAAATTGGTTAAAAACCCTTCTACGCACATGTTCATTTGACTTAAATGAACTGATTTCCCAAGTGGCCTCCTCCCAAGAAGAGATTTGGTATTTTTATAAGAAGACGACTTGGTGAGTTCTAGTTGTCCTTGATAGGTGCAATTTCATAAAACATTGGGTGAGCTACTTTGAATATTAATATTGTTAGATTTATCATGCATTAGCTAATAATTAATTACTCTTTAATTGATTATTAGTCTAATTTATTCTCATGCACTTAAGCTAAACTTAAGAGTGTTTTTATGCTTTATTAGTTGAGCTAATATTAGATCATTATGTCTCATCTCACATGATGTTGACACTTGTCATGATTTGATCCCTTTCTCTTTTAGGGTTTTTCTCTTATAAGCACTCAACCCTCATTGTAATTATATCTTGAGCTTTCATATCTTCTTGAGAGTCTCTTGCTTCTGTAGCTTTTTCTTGTTGAGGAATATTGCATATATTGTTTGCAGATCTCTTATGCGGAAGGTGTATTTGTTTGTTGTTTGATCTTGTGGATCATGTTTTTGTTCTTGTTTCACAATTCTAACATGGTATCAAAGCATGGATTCATTCAAACCCTTCTCGATTTATGAGGTTTATTTTCTTCAACAAGGGTTACAAGCATCATATTTGAATCGAAATTTTTCAAGGTGGGAATTATTCGGTGCATTTTAGTGTGAAAAGGACTTCACCGTTGGATCTAGAGCGGTCGAGAAAGTCAAAATTACCTTTTTTCTGCCTAATTTGGGTACCTGACACCAGATCTATGAGGGTTTGAAGTGGTTGCTTTATTTTTGAATCTAGAGGGTAGTTGCAATTTTGGTGCATTTTGAGTCAAAACGAACATTACCATCGTGCTCAGAGGCCCAAAAACCTTAAGATCACCTGTCAAATTGCCAAAATCCATGTCGGGAGATTTTGAGGCAAAAAAAATTTGCCAAGAAGGTTGTATGGCCTCCCCAGTACGTGGGTTGAGCAAAATAAATGCACTATACCTGGACATTTGGGGGATATTTTTTTTCTCCCAACACCACTATATTTGGTGGGCCTATATTTTTGGAGGTGTTTTGACAAATTTGGAGGAGTTTTTTTGCCCTTCTCAACCCCTCTCCATTGGGCTTTTTAGATTTGCACCCTATCTTCCCGAGGCCATATCTTGGTCATACGGCGATATTTTTCAATGCAATGTTTTTTGAAACGGGGTAGAATTTCGTGCTCTTCGAAGTGGTGCAAGTAAACTCTACTTTGGACTTCTATTTTTTTCCACAATTTAGTTTTCCCAGTGCTATTGTTGTTCAGTTCTCATTTTTGAGACTTTGACGGGCCATATCTTTTGCATTCAAACACATTTTTAACTGTTGTTTTTCTTTAAAGTGTAATTTTTTGTGTACTTCATGATGGTGCTACCAGTTTCCTCTTTTTTTGTAAGAGAATTGTATTTTCAACATGTCATTTTTTGGACATTATGGGCTCCCATTGTATGCACTTCTTATTATGTAGACGCACTGAGATAAAGTGCCATTCTGGTGTATAAATTTTTAGGGATTTTGTACATCTTGTTGTGCCTTTTATATTTGCACTATGATATAAACTGCCATGGGGGGGTTGATGTTTTCCTTTGGTTTTCCATCACACCTTTGTCAAGTGAGTGTCCCTTCCATGACAATAGTGAATCTCGGTGATTCTTGCCTCATGTGTGTGTGCATTAGTTTGCATACCCTTTTATTTGCAGGTTGTTTCTCCTACATGCACTTCATGGTTTCACATAGTTTCAGTGTTCCTGTCATGACTCTCCCTTTTTCAACATTAGGGGGGGGGGGGGTAGATTTCTACTATTGGTGCTAATGCTTCTTTAGTTTCATGGTTTGGAGTGATCTACATGTCTAGTTCTTGTTCCTATGTACTTTCAGATGCAACGTACATCAACGATTAGTTACATGCATTTCAGTGAGATGGATCATTTACCATATGGACACTCTTTCATTCCTATTTCTGGAGGGTCTTCATTTTAGCACGAGCTATCAATCATCTTTCAACAATAGTCTACAACTTCATGCTTCTGGATGTTCTACATGTTCCTATTTTTTAGGACATTGTCTTGTTTGGAGGTTGCTTCAATCCTTCACTTGTCTTTCATCTCTTTTTGGAATAAAGTTTTTCCCATGGGGTTTTCTCTGTTTCTCCACATTATAGAGACCTTATGTTTGTACATGGGTACATTACATGGACTTGTTTGTCGGGACCCATCATGAATTCTATTTTTTAGGGTTTTTAGCTACTCCCTAAGTTCATCTTAAGGGGGATGTTAGAGTTATCATGCATTAGCTAATAGTTAATTACTCTTTAATTGATTATTAGTCTAATTTATTCTCCTGCACTTAAGCTAAAATTAGGAGTTTTTTTATGCTTTATTAGTTGAGCTAATATTAGATCATTATGTCTCATCTCATGTGATGTTGAAACTTGTCATGATTTGATCCCTTTCTCATTTAGGGTTTTTATTTTATAAGCACTCAACCCTCATTGTAATTATATCTTAAGCTTTCATATCTTCTTGAGAGTCTCTTGCTTCTGTAGCTTTTTCTTGTTGAGGAATATTGCATATATTGTTTGCAAATATCTTGTGTGGAAGGTTTATTTATTTGTTGTTAGATCTTGTGGCTCATGGTTTTGTGCTTGTTTCACAATTCTAACAAATATCTCACAATCCTGATTACATCATGCAAATTTGTTTGGCAACCATGCTCCCATATCATAAGTCAACATGTCAGTGCATTTTTGTGGCTTCGTGAGAATGTTTGATCAATTTTCTAGGGTGATTTTGGAGGCTACCTAACTCATTTCAAGCATAGTGCAAGAGGGAAGTGTGGGGTTGGATGGATAAATGACAGTCAACATATTCATAGAGAGCAATGAAAAGATAACCTACACTTTACAATCCAAGCATGATGGGACATTCTATTTGAGTGCTTAAAGGGGAGAAAACCCTTTGGACACATCATTCCAATTGCAACACCTACAATATAGACTTTGATGGTGATGAATGTGCACTTTTCGTAATATGAAATATCTAGATTAGAAGCATATAAAATTGTGAATTCCAATGAACAATATATTGTCCCAACAAGTGTTGATCCAATTTAGGTCATGTATAATGGATTGAATGGTTTGATAAAATTATCAAAGCTTGCATATGTTATAGGATCATATGGAAATTTGTGGACTAAAAAGTAGGTCTGGACAACAGTCTTAAATCATGTCACTAAGGGGAGATCATCTTACCATGTGCAAATATGGAAAATTGCCAGGAGATTATAGGAGAATCTATAGTAAAATAACATTAGGGAAATTGTAGACAAAAGAAGCTTGCTTAGAAAATATTATTGAGTGTGGGAAAGGAATACAAGCTACACTACCAAAAGAGGACACTATTGACAACATTTAGAGGTGAAAAAATAAAGAAAGTATAGATAGATATTGGAACAAAGTTTAGACTATCTAAAAACATCTGACCCTTAGGTTTGAAGGATTCATCAAAATCCTCAACTAAGAAATCAAATCAAGGAAAATATGGGAGTTGTGCATGATGTGGAGACAAATATTCACAAGGTGTAAAATTAAAATCCTCAAATAGGAATAGGCACCCATCAAGGAGAAATGGAAAATGTATTTTTTCCAATTGTGCCCATGGAACTGTTCAACGGAATGCTTTAAGGAGATGTCATCCCTTAACGTGCGTAGATTGTAGGATAAGAAAATTTGACTTATTGGAATTTGTAGCTACGTAGTATATGCTCGAATTGTTTTCCAAGAATGCTTAAAAAATGCAATCTCATGGAAATCGATGATTGCAGGGTATACATGTGGTACATTAATTGAAAAGGGCCTTGAAATATTTCAAGCATGTATGAATGAGATGCTTGCAAATGTGGAATTATGTGACATGATTAACAAAATGCCTCATGGAAATGTGGTTGTGCAGGCTACAAAAAGCCCTGTAGGAATCTCTAGAGCAACACTCGTTGAAATGCATTAAAATATAGAAGCAAAAACAAAGTATATCAATTGTTGACTGAACACCTCAAAGAGGTGTCTTATGTTGCGCAAGATGTAAGATTATGAGACATGCTCGTTTTGGAAAGGAATTCCATACATAGTAGTTAAAACACATACCATCTGAAGTTCCTTTGACACTGAGGACCTCAGGGAAGTCTTACTAGGGGATTATCTTGTTCCGCTTGAATAGAACAAAGCAAAATGTAACTCCAAGATCACCACACATGCAATGACAAAACCCTAAAAATAGTGCGATTGAAGAGACATTTGGGTATCAGACTAACTATTTTCAAGTCTCTTCGAAATCCTGAGAAATAGGAGGGCCATACACTTCATCAGGGAGAGAAATAAATGTCAGAGGGAATAATCTTTGACTCCCTTCGAAATCTCATGGACAAGAAAAGCATATAATTAATATTGAGAAGTCATTGAGGAGAAAAGTGAATATCAGTGGAATGATAAATTTGTCCCTTCGATGCAACAAGAGTAAAAGGGCCAAAGATAAAAATCAGTGGGAGAAATAAAGTTGAATATTATTGAATAGTATGTGGTGAATATTTTAAGTGAAGTTTATTAAAATCATAAATCCATTTTGGGGAAATAAAGATTTTAAATATTTTCCCTATGAAGTAAAATATTTTCACCATGGGAATCAAGAAGATATAAATTCATGGAGTGGGTAGTTACTTTTACCCGAAAGAATATTTTTATTAATTAGGTGAAAATACATTTGTTGGAAAAAGGAGGGATAAATTATAACCATTAAAATTAATTTTCATGGGAATGCTGAAAGAAGTTAAAATTAACTATTTTATCTGCGGAAGATAATTAATTAAATGAAGAGTTGCATTGAACAGACGTGTGAAGGGTCATAACCCAGAAAATACAAAGTATATATGTAAGATAAAATCAAAATAAAAATCATTAAATTAGATATTAGATAGGTAGAATAAGGGTTGAACATAATATCATTTTTGATTAAAGACTTTTGGTATACCGCAAAATCTTTGGAAGCAATTTAATGGAGAAGAATATTATAATCTGGTGGCCATAATTCTGGTGTTCAATTATTTGTTGATGTTAATTCATAGAAGTTATCTTGATATCTCCAGAGTGGTTTCCCCTTGTTATTCAAATTGAATGTATCAAGCACATGTTTAATTTTTTAAGACACATTTTTTTGCCTCTGTGTGATTCATGTTGATTGGTTTCTGCAAGAAATAATTACATTCCTTTTAAGTGATTCCTTTTAAATGGTTTCTACCAAGAATTAAAATCCTTTTAAATAAATATACTTAACTAGTTCCATTCAAGTAAGAATTAAAATCCTTTCAAATAGTCATAGTAACCTAGGGAGATATCACTGGGATTTGTAAGAAGAGCTTGGTAACTAACAACCTTGCATGTTTATACAAGGTATAAACATCTGAAAGTGCCAAACAATTTTAGTTAGTCTAGTAAGGAGGACACATACATCATTTACATATTGACTCCATTGTCCAGTAGAATAAGACACTGGTCCATTTTAATTAGAACCATATTTCACAAAACTTCATTCACATATTTCTAGTTTTTAGTTATAAAAATAGCAGTAGGAGTAGAAGTAGAAGTTAGTTTTCAAGTTATCTATTTCAAAACCCCCCATTCCATATTGAAGTAGATAAGAAAAATAGTTTAATTAAACCACATTCAATCTGCTTAAAACCAGAACAAAGGAAATCACATTCATTAGTAATCAAGGTACACCCACCTAGGTCTAGCAAAACCTAAAGTGCAGGGAATTCTAACCACATTGATTAATTTCGTTCGTTAGCCAAAATATTGTCAACCCTGACCATAGAGATTGGCATACTCTTAGGATTTACAATTTTCAATTTTAGGAACCAACAAGAGGATCAATTGCAGATCACATGAATGCATTCAATATGCTTGTTTCCCAATTGGGTTCTATTGGTGTGAAGATTGGTGATGAGGACTATTGCATGTTTTTGTTGTGTTATTTATCAATCTTGTTCGACCACTTTGTGATGGCTATTGGAAGCACAACAACCACTTTCAAGATGGAAGATGTGGTTGCTTCATTGTTGTCTGAAGAGATGCAGAGGAAATATTCTAAGATGGCCAAGGAGGCCCTGCCTGTTCGTGGTAGATGAATATTTTGACAAGGTTGTTGAGGTGCAAGTTCTTAGTAATGTTTACTTTTGTGAAAAATGTATGAATGCTAACGAGAGGTTCCAAGATCATGTGTAATTTATCGTATCCCCCATTTATGCTTTAGGCAAACTATATAAGGATTTTTGGTTATGAATTTTGGGTGGTACTATTAAACTTGGGTAGGGCTATTAGTTGAGTGGGTTAAGTGTTAGTATGTTAATATAAAATTATTATTTTATAGTAAAATTTGGCTTGTTAGTTTTTTTTACTTCTTTTCAGAACCTTGTTGTTATATGATGGTTTTTTTATTATGGACCTAGTGGCCTCCTTGGCATGAAGATCGTGAGGTGATAACTCATTTTTGGTTTTATGGTTCCTAGGCCTTGCCAAGTATATTATTAAAAAATGTGGAAGATGCAATAGGTATGAAGATTGTTTTAACAATATTTAGTTTTTCACTCTAAATAGTTATATTACTTGACTAATAAATAGGTCATTTCAAACTAGATGTTGGATATATATAGCCATAATTCTCTCTCTTGGTCCAAATTAGAGAACTTTTTATGTTTCAATCCTCCATAAATAAGGTACTTTATGTATCATATTAATAAGTAAGTCTTATCATTGTGTTGATGCGGTAGGAAACATTATGTTTTAATTATAGTTGGGTGGTGAATGAGGTTGGAGTAAGTATTATAATACTTTGATATGGTGTGCAACTAAGATATGAAAATATGGTAGTAGAGGATGGCCGATAAAACAATATTGATGTGTTGGAGTATTAATTGTATAAGGTGATAGTGGATTTTTAAGGGTGTTAAAGGTTGATACTAACATTGTTAAAGACTTGGGTTGTTGGCAACATGAGCATGATGGTGTATAGATGGCATGTTGATGTATGGTGTGGGGAGATTGTTGAAGATTGATGAGCATGATAGTGTATGGTGTTGCCATTGATGGAAAACCATTATAGAGATACAATAGTGTTGGTCTAGAGTAGACCAAATGTTTTACAGATTTTCCTAAGTCCAGTGCTCAATGAACTAGTTTTGTGGTCCATATTGCTCTGCTATGAAGAATCTTGTCATGCAGTTTTGAGGTAATTTTGGTGTTTGTTGAAGGTATCTAAATCCAAAGATTCAATATTGGTATTCTACAGTCAAAGATAATGTTGATAGAGTATTGGCTCTGGAAAAGACAGAGTTGCAGTTACAAAGTGTATGTTGGAATGCTTTGTATTCCACCGTAGAATATTTTTCCATGCGGTTATGAGGAAGTGTTTGAGGATGCCAGTAGTGTTTATGATCCATGTGGCAAGTGTTTTGATGGTCCACGTGTTGATTTGAGAGTGAACAATTCGTTCATTCATTATTACTTAAATAGTTTTATTATATGGTGTTGACCTAAAGATTTTGGGGTCATGGAAGTTATGAGGATGCACGATACATCTACTTAGGCTGACCTAATTGAGGTTTTGGTTGGTTGTGATATATATGCAATTTTGATTCATTATGTGAATGTGGATAGACAAAGTGTATGCGTGAAATCCGGTGTGGAGAGAAGTGTGAAGTGTAATTGTGGTGAAGTTTGAAGTGTGTAAAGTCATTTTTTATAAGCTTTAGTGGAACTATATCTTTAACATATGTCAAATGCATCGTTAGCAATTTATTAGTTGTTATGAGCCACCATTTCTTCTATCTCTTTCTATTTAGGATAGTGAGCCCTTTAGAAATGATCCATTCTCTTTTTGGAAAATGATTCCTTGGAGGGTGAGTCCACCATTTTGTATCAAACATTGTAACTAGCTATAATATATTGTGAGATAATCCTCACTATGGTTTTTCCCTTTCAAGGGTTTTCCACGTAAATTTGGTGGTCCTGTGTTTTTTGATGTGATGCATTATTTATATGTTCCTTTCATTTACTAAAAGTTAAATATGATGCTTTGAATGGATGTTTTAATTGACAAAGTTAAAGAGTTTTAGTGAATATTGATTCATCCCCACTCTCAATATTTCAGTTGTTCAAAAATTGGTATCAGAGCTTAGTTCCTTCAATTGGCTTGATCACTGAGGTAGATCTTGGAGATTGAACACATGGATACAAGGAAGTATCCTATCCCTTTGGAAGATATTATCCCTGAAGGGTGAAGAAGATTGTGAGGTTGATATGGAAGGAGAACTCAAATCAGCTCTTGATGATTTGGATAGTAGAATATGAGAACAAAGATCTGAAAGAGAATCTTAAGGATGTAGATGAGTGTATCAAGAATTTGAGAGAGAAACTCAAGAAAGCTACAAAAATATTCAAGGAAACAAATGAGAAACTAAAGCAATAAAATGAAACAACCACTAATTTGAAAGTGCAAGTGGAAAAAGGAAAAAGAGTTGAAGACTTCCTGAATGCAAAATTGAAAGATAAATTTGTAGAATGTTCAAATCTTGAATAAGAGATTGTGACTTTGAGATTAAATATGGAGAAAGAAAAAATTCAAGAAGAGCTCCACCCTACTTGATGAAATGATTGCAAGTTAGAAGGATTCTAAGGATAAAGAAGGTTTAGGGTTTGAAAAAGGAGAATTAGACTTCAAACAATGTTGAAAGGAAGAATGATACAAAGAGCAATGTCAAATAGATCTGAAACTAGAAGAAAGAATTCAAAAGACCTATCAAACAACCCACTACATAAAGGTTTTCATATTTTAATAGTTACTATTACTCTCACAATAAATTTGGACATAGAGTTGAAGAGTGTAGAAATAGAATGAATCAGAATGTTCAATCATTTTTTAGTCGGTGCTATATATGCAATCAATTTGGTCATAAAGCTAGTGAATATAGAATTCAAATGATGAGTAGCTACAATAATGTTATGATGTTATAATATTTCAATGGTTATTGTTATACATGCAATGGATTTAGGCATAAGGATTTTGAATGAAAATCTAAAATGGAGAGAAGTAAGCTTTTTCAAAAAGGTGTCACATGTCACAAATGCAATAAACCAGGACACAACTAAGTTTTGTAGATCTAAGAATTCAAAACCCTCTATTTCACAAAAGAAGAGTAATCTGATAAAGAAGATTGATCCAGTTGAAATGAAGAAGGAAATGAACAAGATCTAGAAAAATAAAGAAGAGAGCAAAGTGAAAAGTGAGTCTATGCCAACCCCTAGTGTAGATGTTTCCTCTAAAAACTAGATAGAGAGCTTTGGCTCAAGGGGAATTTTAGCAAAACATCTTCCACCTTGCTAAATATGTGGTGTTGATTCCTTCAACACATTGGTACATGTGTAGATCAACATGGTTAATCTGTTGATAGTATTTTGGTATGAAATTTCCTATTGGAGAGAATTGCGAAGCGATTGAAGGTGCCTATAATGACACAATGAGGGTTTGCCAGATTTTTGACCTAACTCTATCAACTGCAATCAATACATTTTTAGGTCATCACAAAGGCATTTATATGTGATTTTTCATATGATTAAGTCATTTGTAATTGAGCAATTGAAGTGATTTTGAGTTGTGTGAAACCCTCTTGAAAAATAGTTCAAAGGTATCTATCATTTCTTGCTTAACCCTAGTTTTAGAAGTGATTCAAAATGTTTACTCCATAAGTAGTTGATGTCTTGGAGCGACCAAGACCTAAGTTTAAGAAACATCCATGCAAGTCCATGGAGATGGACCCTAAAGGTTCTTTTTTGAGGGCTCCATACGATGTGATGCACATAGAGAATGTGAAAATTTACATTCACACAAAAATGGAAGAATATGATCACATGAAGATTGTAAAATATTGGGTAAATGACTTGATAGGAGATGATTTTGAATTAAAACCTGAATTTGAAAGTTTGACGGAGAAGAAATTGGATGTTTGGAATAATTTCCCTAATTTTTTCTATGAGAATGAATGGGTAAAGTACATGCTACGTAGAATTCATGATAACTTCATGTGGTTGGACATGCCACACATGATGAACAAGGAATCTATTAGGGTTGTTACAAGGTTGTGCTCAAATGGACTTGTTCCAACAATGAAGGCTATGAAGAATGAAATGGTAATGAAGCTCAATGGTGCAAAATTTGAAAAACATGCTCTAATGGTGAAGGATATTGATGATCCAATGGTAAAGTATGCATCAATGATGATTGGCTATAGAATATTTTACACAAACAAAGAGAACCTTGTGTTTGTAACAAGCCCAATGTTTTACCTATGTTTTAACCCACATGTGAACAATTTATGTTTACCAACTTATAGCAATAAAAAATTTCCTTTCTTTTTCAATAAAAAGATGCACATTCAAAATAATCCCACTTCAAATTCCCATTGAATTTATAAAGAAACATTACATAATCCTAAGTAAAGATTTCATATTACTTAATCCCATGTAATGATAATATTTCTCCAAATACAATTTCCATAAAGATAGAGATATATGAATACATACACAACTTCCAAGAGCTTAATGAAACAAAGTATAAATAGTCTAGATGTCCCTTCCTAGGCATACATCCTCAAATTTTGGTTTCCAATTTTATGAGGGAGAGTATCACTCAAGATATTTTCCACCAATCATGGACTTGCTACGATCCTCCACACATCTACCTAATTGATAAGATGGCCCTTCCTTCAACAAAGAGATTGTTCTAGTAACCCTCATAATAATATCCTTCCTGAGCATGGTGTTGTGTCCTACATTACTAGAGCTACCATACAATGGATACCCACCTACATGAATGAAATTCCCATCCTAGTTATGCAAACTTGGATCATAGTGAACCAACAAGTGTAATCAGTGGCTACTTACACTACTTTGGCCAAAGATTTGATAGTTACATATCAAACTCACTTCCTAAGAAATGGAGTCTCACTTATATGAAGTGGTAGTCATATGTTCACTCACCCCTTAGTTTGATTTGGTAAATGACCACAATAATCTATACAATCTATACATAACAATTAATTCCAACCCATAAGGTGATGATATATCTAAGTGATCTAACTGACCAACTAGGTTACTCCCATCCATAGATTATTCTAACCCTAGGAACAACCAAATTAACCACACATGTACATATAGAATTGCAAACTAACATCTTCAATATAGTACTTCGATATAATATCATTTCTCATATTTCATAATCCATGTAAGCATACATATGGTCTATGACAACCTAGGTATTGAACTAATACTCTATGATTATCTTATTTTAGAAAACACAACCACATAATCTCAACATAAGGAATAAATATACATAAATTTATCAACCAATAAGTTTTCAACAAAATAATAATTCTCCAAAAATCATTTAAGCTCACCAAAATAAGAATTTATCAAAGTTCATTCAAGCAAGCTCAACATAACATATAATCATCTTTTCCTCAAACACTTGCATTCATAAGAAAATATGATATCAACATAAAAAGAATAGAGAAGTAAAACCAATATGCCTGGAATTATATCTCCCAACAAAGAAACTACCTCATAAACTTAATTCTCATAGTCACGCTTGTTGCTCCTTCTATAATCAGCCTATCTCAAATCCTAGCCTATGTCAAAACTCTCAACAAACTACAAACTCTTATAGCAATGATTTGCACAAAAAAAGTACAACAATGAACTTCAAAAGAAATGAATGAATGAATGCCAAAAGGTTAAGAGGTTTCTTCTACTTATACTAAAAATTGATAAACTTATTGCTATAAACAAGTTATCCGCCACCTTTTTTCTTCCAATTTCCACCACTTAACAACACAAACCAACTTCTCCTCTAAATGAGTAGACTAAGCCAATTGAAGTGAAATTTGGCTTCTCAAACAATTGAAATGCAAACACATATACAACTTAAGCCTCTCTATTATGGTTGAGTCACCATCTTTAACTACCAACAATAGATCTTCTACTTAGTCAAACACAAAAAAACTTTCCTACAGTTTTCTTTTTTTGCCTTGTGGTTGTTGGTTGCTTGCCACAACCATTGAACTCTTCCATTATATTCAACTAGCTTGTGGCTTGACCAATTCATATGTTCTTTTATGGCTTTGCATGGATTTTCAGTGCAATAACTTTGACTTTCATTTGCATTCTACTACTTAACATGGCATAGTTGTATGAGCGTGAATTTGCACCCCTAACGCAAATTCCCCTTTCACTCCTTTACACTTTAGAAAACCAAAATTGGAGGTTTAATTCCACTTAAGCTCGTTGCTTGCATTCCACTTGGTACCCTGTTTGTGTGTTGGTGGGGGCATTTTTGTTGGGGATACCCACACACTCACAAACATCTGTGCAACACGCTTACGTCCTTGGTAGATTCCTGCGGCTGGAGACTACAGAGGTGTTACATTTTTGATTGGAAGTTCAAGAGTAACGTCCCTCTTCAGTTGGTTGACCCGAATATGGATTTTTTCATCTTCTCCTTCATATTCTTGACCATTCCATCAATTCTCAGGTTTTGCAAGATCGACTTGAGCATTCTCTCCATTTCCATTCATTCACCTTCAAGCTCTGTAGCAACATTCTTCACTCCATTGCATAAATCTACCACTCCATCACTCCAATAGTGCGAGTGCAAGACAAACACCATGACACAAGAGGCTTGAGTTCCTCTCATTCACTCGTCCACAAGCCTTGAGCACTTTGGACGAAGGTGGTAAGCTCCTCTCATCTCCTCTATCATATTTGGTTGAGTAAGCACACACTATTTTGTAGTGTTTCTTGCATACATAGCTCGTATTTCCCTTATTTATCATTATTTCTATTATTACAAACTTGGTTGTCCATGGAGGTGGAAATACCAAGATGGGGGTCTAGCTGAGGCAGGCCCCTAAACAACTCCACAATTCCCCCTTTTCTATGTGCAGGTGGAGAGATCTCATAGTAAGTTGGTGAGAATACTGTTGGGTGAAATCGTCTTCATCACCCTTGCAGTAATATACTTCCTTTATCACATTAATCTATACATTTCATACTTCTTTATCTTATTCTACCATTCTAGACACTCTTAAACTAGGTTGCTAGTCCTCCCTTAAAGCTTAAACCTTGTCTCTCTGGTTTTCTGGCCATACGGATGCCAACACACCTACGAGACACCAACACATTGCATTGTTATTGCAGAATCACGCTTTTATCCTCGGACAGAGAGCTATCTAAGATGTAGAGTTGACTCTGGAAAGTGACTCGTCTAGTCTCCCTTCAACTCTCAGGATTGCAGAGTGATTGAAGGATACATAATCCTCATCATTCTCATCCTTTCTATCCGAACCTTCCTTTGAATTGAGGTAAGTTAGGGCATCCTTTCCGCTCTTGGCCTTTCGTGACCTGGGGCCTTACAGTGGGTGGTCCCCCTCTTACATTTTTGGTGAACTCAACGTGAACCATTTTGGTTCCATTTTGTGATATTGAAAGCTCCTTTCCTCGTATCCTAGGAGTGTTGTAGGTGTGAGAGTTGTGAGGCTCTCACGTCGCAACCCAACCTGCGAACCCTAGTAGGTGTAGTTGGAAGGTTCCAAAGTATTGCGTAATGAAACCTTAATTGGGTCACTACTTTATCTCGTAAACCTTAGGAGGCTCTGTAGAAGTACCATCTGGTGTGCACGATGGCCTCTTTCCTAAATCAACCTATTCCCTCTAGGAAAACTGTGAGTAGTGGTACTAGCATAACCTTCACCTCATAGGACCTGTCGATGGGCTTCAATAGAGAATCATCTCCTCTTTACATTCCTACGAGGATAAATGGGAATACTATAGCAAGTGAATATCATAACTGAGGAGATCATGCTGATTAAATTCCTACATAAAGATGGGTATGATGCACCTGAGAGCACCGTCCAGACCCATGACAAATTTTTCGTACCTCCTATAGGGAGTATTGTCCTATCGGTCCTCGTTGGACCTAAATTTATAAGCCTTAGGTTTGACAACATCCTGAGGTCTGAAATCTTCAGAGTGAAGTTAGGTATCCCCTGGCTAGTAACTATGAACGCAGTTCCCTCGGTTATACACAAGTGTCTGAAGTTTTTTCATGGACGTTTGGTACACATTTTCCATTACACCGGTTATAGACCACTGGTTGCATGTGGTAGCTATACCTTAGATTAATTTTGGGTTGCGTCCCTTGGTCCTCTCCCACTTAGGAAGGACCTCCTACACCATGTATCAAAACTATAAGAAGGGACGCGCTAGGTCGAAAGTGAGATATCCTCCTTCGCCTTATGTTGTTTCGCATAGAGCTTGTTTGAAGGCTGATAGTGATGTTGTCAAGGCACATAGAAGAGAAGCGGTCTCAAGACCCTCCTTCTCCCTCTTCCAATTTTCAGCCCGATGCTTCCTCTCACCCTATCGTGGTACCATCTGCTTTTGTTTCGCATTTGCGAGAGAATCCCATGGTGCCCGCCTGGCGAAAGGCCAAGCATCCTATGTTTGAGCTTCCTATCTTATTGACGAAGCCTAGGACCATCTAGTATGGAAGATAGAAAGCCCCCATGGAGATTCCTCTTTGTCTCAGCCTCTGTAGCCTCCTACTATCCCTGTTCTTAAAAGAGTGAATGGGAAGAGGCCCACCACCAAGGCATTAGAGTCAACTCCTCCCGCCATTTTTGAACCTGCCCCCTCCTCCTCCCATTTAGAAGTCTAGCTTTCTATTGGAAACAATTGTGGAAGACACTCCCATGGCTGAACAAGATCCTTCTATCCCTTTGCAGATCCTAGCTTCCGGTTCGAAGAGCCACAAAAACTGCCTTGCGCATGAGCATAAGCATCGACGAAAGTGTCTCTTAGCTGAGCAAGCCTCCCTACAAAAGAAGGGGGAAAAGAAGATGACACCTCCTATTGCATCTTACTTTTTCCCTCTTTTCATCTTTGAATCTCTCTTGGCTCCCATTGTGAGCGCACATGCGCCTGGTAGGGTGCAAGTGTTCATCGCTCTTTCGACAGAGCCACCTTTGTTGACTTCCATCCCAAATGTCTTGCCTTTCCCAAAGCTCGTGGACATGGTGAACACTTCAGTTGTGGCCATTGTGGTTCTTTCCTCTTCTCCCTCAACCCTCCTTGTTTCATCTATGGGGAGTTCACCCCCTTCGATGAGGAAGAAGGTAAAGCGTGGCCCCTCCAGTAATGGAGGATGTAAGAAGAGCCCACCTTCCACGAAAGGTGGCCCCAATTTGACTTGTTCTGTCCTAGTAACAAAACCAGTCTCGGCCTCCCCTGAGTTTGTCATTGCTCTCGAGTCTCTAGGTGAGCCCAACGGTGAACCTTGGGTGAAAACTCCTCCATCCACAGAGGTGAAGCATGGTGCTCTCGTTAAATGCATGTTTAACTTGATGGATGAGGTTTTGACCTTGTCAGTGACTTTTGTAAAGTTGTTGACCTTGGACCCACAAGAGTTGAGTGATGGAGACCTCATAGGTCCCTCTGCCTTGGCCTTTGTTGCGGGAGGATTGGAAGCTCCTCCCCTTAACAATAAACCATTGTAGGCTCATCATCCTTCCCCCTTTGATGATCTAGAGTGGGAAGCTGACGACCTCTTGGTTGACTAGTGTTAGGGAGAGACCCTCTTCTTGATTTTTAGATTAGATGTGTGTGTGTTGTGATGTGTTCCCTCGTAATCATGCTATATGTGCCTACATGACCCTCATCACCCTTGTTGGTGTTGGGATACAGGCATTGTGTTTGTGTTGCAAACCTTCTTCTACATGTATCTCTATTCTTTCATGTTTGTGATTGACTTTTGATAAATTGGGGATGATGCAAAGCGTCAAGAGCATTTACTCCTCTTTCCATATTGACCCAAATTTTTTATTTTTACTTTGTCTTTCGTGCATTTGTCCTGATCTAGTTGGGGATTGATGATCTTTCACCTCTTGCCATGGTTACCTAATATATATAAATACAGGCAGTTTGACCCCGCATAACCATATCCCCTTGTGACCTTTGTGTGTGATCTATTTTCTTTACCTCTCTCTTTATCTTTCTCTCATCTTTTCTTGTGTTGTCCCTTTCATGTGTGACAACGCCTCTTCTACATTACTTGGTCTTTAGAAAATGCATTCGTGGCCGAACATATCTTTTCTCAAAGACCCTTCACACACTTATTTTTCAGAATTGCATTCTCAACTTCAAACCCTAGCGGAACATGTTTCCTTCATCATGGGTCTATAAAGAAAGGACTTGGAAATCCTCCTCCAAAGCGAGAATGGTCTTAGTCTTCCCCTTGCATGAGCGCATCTCCTTCCTTTCAAATTCCTTGATGAAGTGAACATCTTTCAAAAGGATTCCTTGGTGATGAATCGATTCGAGAAGGAAGATGTAAAGCTTTTGAACAATGTCTCCCTTGAGTGGACCCCTCCTTGTCACATAGGGTTCCTGAGGGACTCCTTCAAAAAATTTCAACAAAGTTCTATGGCGTCTAGGTCGAGGGCAGCCCGACTAGGCTGGTTTCATTTCTTTGCATCTAGTCCGGGGGTAGCCCTGCTAGACCTACTTTGCATCCTTACATCTAGCTTGGGGGCAACCCAACTAGATCGGATTCACACCTCGATGTCTAGTTCGGGGGCAACCTGAATAGACCATCTTTGCATCTTTACGTCTAGCTTGGGGGCAACCCAACTAGACTTCACCTTTCAAACAGTGCATCCCTCGAGTGCACCCTCCTTCTTTTTGAAGGGTTCTCTAGGGACCCCTTTGAAAGTCTTACAACTTAGCGATGGTGTGTGTGATTGTTCGTTCATTGGCCTACATGACTGTTTCTTGACGTGTTCTATGTACAAGTAAATATTTCGCTATCTCTGACTCTATGGAGTCCCCTTTACTCGGTCTCCCTCATGTGAGATTTTTTGGGGGATACCTTCCTTATAGGTCTGTGAGTCTGTAAGGTGATTTTCCTGGTTTCCTTCATATGAGATTTCTTGAAGGATACCCCCTTGCAGGACCATGAGCTTGTGAGGCACTTTCGTACTTCGACTTCGTAATTATGTGGAACTATGAAGTCCTCTCCTGTACTTCTGGGTTTGCCAGATCGTACTTTGTTTCCTCATCGGTCCAGGTATACATCTCTTACTCTGTTACTTTCCTACTACTCTAATTTACTGAAGCACTCATCAATACTCGTGCTCTCTAAAGTGGGGGAAAAATGTATGGGCGTGAATTTGCACCCCTAATGCAAATTCCCCTTTCACCCCTTTACACTTTAGAAAACCAAAAGTGGAGATTTAATTCCACTTGGTGCCTTGTTTATGTGTCAATAAGGGCATTTCTATCAGGGACGCCTATGCGGCGCACAATTGTCTGTGCAACGCGCTTACGTCCCTGGCAGATTCTTGTAGCTGGAGACTATAGAGGCGTTACATTTTTTATTGGAAGTCAAAGAGTAACATCCCTCTTCAGTTGGCCGACTCGAATATGGCTATTTTTCATCTTCTCCTTCATATTCTTGACCATTCCATCCATTCTAAGGTTTTGCAAGATCCACTTGAGCACTCTCTCCATTTCCATTCATTTACCTTCAAGCTCTATAGCAACATTCTTCACTCCATTGCAGCAATCTACCACTCCATCACTCTGATAGTGTGAGCACAGGACAAACACCATGACGCTAGAGGCTTGAGTTCCTCTCATTCACTCCTCCACAAGCCTTGAGCACTTTGGAAAGAGGTGGTAAGATCCTCTCATCTCCTCTATTGTATTTGGTTGAGTAAGCACATACTGTTTTATAGTATTTCTTGCATACATAGCTCGTATTTCCCTTTTTTATTTTTATTTCTATCATTGCAAACTTAGATGTCCGTGGAGGTGGAAACACCAAGACGGGGGTCTGATTGACACAAGCCCCTAAATAGCCTTAACAATTCCCCCTTTTTTGTGTGTAGGTGGAGAGATCTCAAAGTAAGCTGGCGAGAAGACTGTTGGGCGAAATTATCTTTGTCACTCTTGCAGTAATATAGTTCCTTTATCACATTAATCTATACATTTCATACTTCTTGATCTTATTCTACCATTCTAGAAACTCTTAAACTAGGTTTCTAGTCCTCCCTTAGAGGTTAAACCTCATCTCTTTGGTTTTCTAGCCGTACGGATGCCAAGGCACTTGCGAGATGCCAACACGTTGTGTTGTCATCCCAGAACTGTGCTTCTGTCCTCGGATAGAGAGCTATCTAAGACGTAGAGTTGACTATGAAAAGTGACTCATCTAGTCTCCCTTCAACTCTCGGGATTGCAGAGTGATCAAAGGATACATAATCCTCATCATTCTCATCCTTTCTATCCTAACCTTCCTTTGAACTGAGGTAAGTTAGGGTAGCCTTTCTGCTCTTGGCCTTTCGTGACCTAGGGCCTTGCAGTGGGTGGTCCCACTCTCTTATAGTAGCATAATATTTATTAAATTCCTTTCAAATGTTTCCCAAGCTCTTTCACTTACGCACATTCACTTGCAATAATATCAATGTATAATTTATGCACTTTTATTTGCAATAATACTCCTCACATATGTGTGAGTATATGCACAACATATGGTTTAAGTTTTTGGATTTATATAATCCTTTCAATATTTAATAAGCTCGCATTATATATGCGTGGAAAACACTTATAACATGTCAAATATATTTTTATAACATTATATATATTAATATATAAATATATGCTATAACGTTCAATAGTTATAATACGTATATATAGTTATTAATCAGGGATAATTTTAAGAAACCTCCTCTTGGCGAAGGTGTAAAATCTTGGCAAATCTTGTATACTTCTCAATAAAAATATTAATTTTAGTGGCGATTTTTTTTGTTTTTCGGGAAAAAAAATCCTAATTGCTGAATCTTTTCTAATCGCTAGAAATCTATGGAAAAACCTAGCGAATTGCAATTTTTATTTAAATCAATAATTTTTTTTCATTGGTGATTAAAATCTATTTTCAAACCTAGAAAATATTTCCATTGGCGAATTAAACTTGTTTTCAAAACAAAAAAAACAATTTTGTTGGCTATTAAAACTTTTTTTCAAACCAAAAAATAAATCATTGGCGAATTAAACCTATTTTCAAATGAATAAGAAAAAACATTGGTGAATAAAACTAGAACTGTTAGATGCAAACACATGGCAAGATCAAGGCTCATCGCTCATTGCAGTAATGAATACAATGGGTTGAAGGATTTTGGCGATGAGAGATACAAGAACTTAAGTGACAGAAACTTAAATATGCACGTGCATACAGTTTGTTTTAAAAGAGGGACCACCTAGGAAGAATGTAGGACCAGGGCTTAAAAACTTAAGAACATTCTACACAAAGGATGTAAATGCCAAACAAGGCTGAGTTATCAACCTTATAAAATAATTTATAATAGTGCAAATGATATTCCATATTTGTAGTCAGATGTCAGTGCAAATGAATATAACCACAACCGTTCGATGAATTTTTGATGGATGGTTGTAGTTGCATTATGGAAGTAAATCTCTAAAGCACTAGACTTGTGAATTAAAACCTCTAGAATAACACTAGAACTGTTAGATGTAGACATGTGGTGAGATCAAGGCTCATCGCTCATTCTCTCTTTTCAATGCCATGACATACTACATTTGATTTTATTGAAATTCTCAATATTTTTGAAGACACTGTGGTAGTTGTACTACGAGCAACGATTAATGCCATGTGAACATCTGAAGTGATTGATTGGACAACTCATAGATTTAATGAAACAAGATTTGTAATGATTTCATATTGTTTGAGTGGCACACGATTTTGATATCTTTTTTTTGGGTTTTTGGTTTGTGCAAATCATAATTTTCATTATACCCAACCTCACACGCATGAGTCACAAGTAAACATGGATCAGACTAGTAGCGGCATTGGTGGACCATAAATAGGGATAGTGATAGTGGATAATGTCATAAGAGTTTTCATTTTGTAGAGTTAATAAGGATTTAGGAAGAAGATGATGTGGTATTATTGGGGATACTCTAAATTCTCTTGCCTCCAATTATGTAGTTATAGAGTAAAAGATCAATTTCCTTCAAGTTCAGAATGGGTGGAATTGGAAAGAAGTTGATTTGGTTGACTTGACTTCTCAGACAAGTTTTGAACCAATATGAGGAGCTCTAATGGAGATAAGTGTTATACCAGTGCATGGAGGTTGTAGGTAGAAGATAGGAGCAATTTTACTACCCCTCATCTTCTACATGACTCTTGTTCTCAAAGGGGATAAGTACATTTTGTATCTTCACAACTCCCTTTTCCCCAACATGGTTGGCCGGGTAAATCTTTTGTGTTTATTTTCAAAACCACATTTATATTATGTTGTCACTAGTAGAAGCTTGGAATCATGAATTTATTTTTAGAGTCACATTTGTATTACGTTGTCACCAACAAAAGCTTGGAAATTGGAATCAATTTGTAATCCATTGTCACGAGTAACGACTTGGAATAAATTGTGTCTACATGTAAAGTGGCATATTTTATTTATACAAAATAGGAGCTTGCCTGCTCTATAGATACTCATCTTTAAAAACATGTAATAACGTGACATTGTAATTCAATTGTAATAAAATAAATAGTTGTGTTGTGTTAGTCTTTTTTATTCATTTACACTTACAATAAAGAGTTATTTTTGAGTTCAACTTGTCTATGAATCTATTCAAATCATTTTTTCTTCCTTTAATAAATTAATTATTATCTATTTATGAAATAATTGCAAGCAAATTTAAAAGTAAAACATAAAGCAATACAAATGAAAAAAGAAAGTTGCCATCAAATTGACAGAAAACATTATAAAAACTAAAAGTTATCACTCTTGTTAGGGTTTACCGAAATGTTATTGATTTTTAATTTGTCATTGACCTTCTCCCTCGATTCCCTGTATCATTATTCATTTTTTAAGTCCTTTGCAAAGTTAAGTTACCGGCCCCTTGGCCTTGATGTCAATCCTAGTGCACTAAAGTTTAAAACAACTTTAAAACACATGTTAATTGTTTATATCATAAATTACTCTCAAGTTTCAACCGCTCGATGAACATTTGATGTATGGTTGTAGTTGCATTATGGAACGAAATGCACAGAGTGATAGGATTACAAACTTAAACCTCCAGAATCACCCTATAACCATTAGGTTTACAAAGATCAATAGTTTATAATTTGTAACACGTAGACGTTTCATTCACTTTAATGTTCAAATTTTTTTAAAAAAGTACTTTCTACTGCTAAGTGTCAAGTGATTTTATTTTTAAGTGAGAGGGTCAACATATGGGGAGATTTCAGTCTTCAAACTGCTCATTGTAGTGCACCACCTTGTTTTGGGTTCCATAGTTCCACTTCCAATAAAGTCATTCCAGTTTCCACGGCTGTCAGCATAAATATTTTCAAGAGAGAGAATCTGGGTAAGTGAAAGAATTCCTACGACTGCGTTTCATCGTTTGACGTTTCTTAAAATCTTATTTTGTCAAAATTTGAAGTTTGGGTTTAGGGTTGAGAGACAAGAATTAAGAAAATTTAAGGAGGACTAATAGGTATTAGAAAATTCACAATTTCACAATTTCACATTGTATAAGCATGTCTACCGCCAGTACCACTAGAGCAATGTTGGATAAAAAAATACATTATGTAAAATTGCTTAAAACCCTAGGTTTCACTTATGAATACCATGATATTTATGATCTTGAAATATATGGTAGGCATACCTCAAAACTTAGATTTTCATCTCAAAATAAGACTACAAAGAAAATGCAAGTTAATAGTATCAATGCATCGTGGGTAATTGGATTAGGGCGCATGATGTTACATGAGGTTTTCCCTTGCCCATAATTTATCATGATTTGTGCTCAAAATTATGATGATAAAAAAGAGAAATTGTTAATAAATATAGAAAAGAAGAATTATTATCCATTGATGTAGAGGAACTTGGAAAAGTGTTCGGGTTTACAACCGAAGAATTTGGAAACATCCACATTGACCTAGAAAAGCTTGCTAGTGATTATGAAGCAGTGGAAGAAAGGGAGAAAAATGCTTTCATAAATAAAATAGTTCAGATACCAAAGAACCTAGAAACAAATTGAAAGGTGATCATAAGCCTACTTATGATTTTGATATTTTTAGACCATGGGTTCAAGATACTATTTTCATGCTAGCATTTTGCCTCAAACAGGATAGCAATTTGGAAGTGGGTGCAAGCCTCCTTGAAATGGTATATAATATCCATTATGGACCACATGTAAAATATAACTATATTGAGCACATTGTAGAATCCATGCATAAATTTTTTTTAATGATTAAAAGAGGTCCGACCAAGACATTTAGGTTCACAACCTACTTTTGCTAATTTTTTTACTCAAATTTAGAGGAACGTTTCAAACCAACAAGCTTCAGATTCAACCCTATAGTAATGCTTAGGAAAATAAAATGGCTCTAGTATATGATTGGACCACTGAGATTAGGATGCATGATTCTTGAAGGAAATACATTCATTCTGTAGACTAATTTTTGGCTCCATTGCATCAAGCAATTGCAAATAATCCAATGCCTAGATTTCCTATGTCATGTAGAAATTGCATTCAACTAGGAAAATAAATACAATTGGCTGATTGGTACTTAATGGAAGAATATATTGTGCTAAGATTTTATGGATTGAGAGTAGAGACATAAAAAATTCCAATACATGTGATAGAAAGGTTTTTTGCATTGTAATATGTAAGGTAGATGAAGAGTATTGATGAACTACACTTTGTCAATCAGGGGAAGAAGTCTATATTTCCTTCTTTACCTTTTTCATGTGGAGGGATCACATTTGAGAGAAAAGAATTTAAGGTGGCACATGATCTTTTGATTCTTTTTAATTTTCATATTGTCTATCACTGGCAGTATGATCCATGTGACACCATTAAAGAAATTATTGTGGCCAATAAGAATGTTGCAAGTAGAATTCAAGATCAAAGTAAACCCTTGCTTGAAAACTTGAGAAACAAGGATTCTTGGGATGAGGTCAAAATAACAATGGAGAAAAGTGTTGCTGAGAATGGTATTTATTTTGAAAAATTGTTAGCAAAAATTATGGCATTGCATCAAAAGACAATTAGGAGGCACAACAATTTTGATGAAAAAAGTGATAAACCGTCTAGTAGAGTAAAAATACCAAATTCTCTAGATAACGAAGTTACAGATAAAAACAGGTCACGATAATTTTTTTTGCCTTTTGGTCTATGAGGAAGGAGTTAGGTGATCTAAGAGCTCTTGCAGAGTATGGAGATAACGAAGAAGATCGCGAGTTTAGAAAATTGTGGAATATAGAGCATCCCGATGAAGAGGAAGATAAAGAATCTAATAATGAATCTAATGATGATAGGGAAGAACAAAGCCATATCAATTTCAAACCTGGTTTAAGTGAGGCCACAAAAGAAGCATATACTTCAGGAACAACCATAGCTAAAAAAATGGGTTATGAAGGTGGTCCTTTGGGGTCCCAAAGACAAGGCCCTTGGATGGTAACAAATGTAGAGCATAGAAAACCAGATGCTAAATCTGGCCTTGGGCTTGGAGGTGAAAAAGTAGACCAAGGGCATACAAGTACAACCAAAACAATTCAATTTGTTGGAGCTTCAAATCCTAATCCTCATGGTCAAATACAATCACAACTAGGACATTCCAATGGTGGAGAGCCTAGTACAATTGGCACTGCCATTGGTGGCGATGGTATCGGTAGTAGTGCGAGTAGTGGTCAACATGTGCTACAACAAAAAATTAAACACAAGAGGACAATAATACAAGATACCACACAAACACCAGGTTATCAAGGCAAATACAAGAGGCAAAGGATTTTGGTAGGTCCAAGTCACACTATCAATGGATCCACCAAAAAGGAGTTATTTCCAGGCACTCGCCCACTACTAGTAAGTGTAGCTACGACATCATTAGCAACTACAAGTACTCCTATTCCTTCACCATTCGAGCATTCCATTGTTCCTGCGTCCCCAAGTTTTGATTTTATTGAAGATTTTAAAAAGAAAAGAAGCAACTGATGGAGAGTGCGTCTGCTATAACTTCAAAGTCTACAACAACCATGGTATTACCCACATTTGACATAAATAAAGATATCATGGTGATAGAGCTTTCAAAATTTTACAAATTTTAGTTGACCCCATGAGAAAATTTATCAAATTGTCACCCTTGTGCTTGGTGGTGGTATATTAGGGTTTAGGGGTTTGTTACCCTTGTTCAATTTTTTCAAAATTATTAAACCCTTGCATTATATTTTCATGTTGACCCATTGTACCAGGTCACCGGTCATCTTAGTTATGACTTATGGAATCGTGCCCATTGTCTTTACTGGACCGTTGCTTAGGCCCGTTGGTCATTGAGTGTTTGTTAAATTTTAATATTTTATGGTTGGCATGAAATATTTCATCTTTTAAAGACTTATGTATTAAGTCTTTAATTATTTGAGGGTTTGTTTCCCATCACCTAGCTCATGGTCCCTTCCTTATAACAAACAATATGCATGTGCATAAATCCAAGCCATTGGATTTAATAATCAAAATCCAAGCCCTTGCGTGCATGTCGTATAGTATTAAAATAATGAATTTTGGTTGAGTCGTGCGATGTGTGTGATTGTGCCACACATCCTTCAGTTCAAGTGGGACTCATTTCCCTTTGTTGACTTGATCTCTTGTTGTAGAGGATCAACGAATCTAATGTACCCTTGGGTCTTAATCTGAGTCATAGTGTGCATGCCACACAAAATATTAAATGGTTTCACCTGACGCCTTGCGCAGTCTATGCGATGGCAACACGTGGACTCTGTTAGCAGCATGAGGAGGCTGGATGGGTCCCGTGAGTGGTATACATGTATTATGACTGGGGGAAGTATCATTGGCCGATGGATTTGTCATGTAATGACATGGAATTTTCAAATGTTTTTGACTCAATATGAGTCGGTCAATAAGCCAACGCATTGGTGCATCAATGACTCATATTCAAAATACATAATTGGCCATGTTATGGCTAATGAGGCTCTACAAATGGAGAGCATTAATGGTGCAATCTCTTCAAAGGACATCGACTTGATTTCCATGTGTGCGAAGGGCTACCTCCTGAAAATTATGATGAATTGTACGTCGATTTCCATGTACCTTGGAATTAACGGTGATGAAGCAGACACTAACGAATAATCACTCGCTTGCTCATGTTCCAATTGGAGCATTGATGATCATTTCATCAATTTGACAAATAAATATGGATGATGGATTTTCATTTTTCACCATAGCAATTAAGATACTGGAATGCTCTGTGCTTTTTTAGTAAGCAATTGTTCTTGCAAAAGTTTTGATTATTGGTGCAAAATGAGCAATTCGACTATGTCTCCATCAACTGTGCATAGGTCAGCTAGAGGTAATGTTCGAAAATATGGTGATGAATTTCCATCACATGAAAAAAATAGTCTTCAAAGCTCTCTTAGCCCAAAGATGGAAAGCGTGAAGCCCGTCCCAGGTGTTCCTAGGTGCAACTCTCAGCTCAAGGGCCGAGTTGCAAGTTCAGAGGTGGCGGTGCTTAGCAAGGAGAGGAATTCTGTAAAATATGAGAAGGGATCAAAGGCCAAGTTGAGGCATAGTCATGGCTCTCTGGGTTGACAGAATTCACCCATTGATGTCTCTGGTGATTCTGGTGATAGTGATGCAGAGACTAACTATGATTATAGCTATTTCCTCACGGCTCTGACTGAGATGGCTAGTGTTAATGAAGAGGTCCTCGCGGTTCCTCCAATTATTGTGGTGGCATTGTGTAATGTTGTTGGCTCTAGTGTTGTGAAGTGTGATGATGAAGAAGAGGTGGTTTTTTTGCCTCCCACTAAGGCAAAAACAAGAAGTGGCCATCTGTGATGTGGCCGTCGTATCGCTTCGGGTTTCGGGTGATGGTGTGGTTTTCTAGGTTTTCTTTTTTGTTGTGATGTTGATGCTTATTCTTTTTGGGTTTGATGTGGACATGAAAAAAAGGCCTTGATGGAATTTTGTTGTGGGTATGGCAACACCGACTGGTTACATGGGTTGTTACAATTTTGATTCCCCTATTCGGTAAATGATTACATCCAATCATTTGGGAATTTTGAAATGAAGATGAAATTCTATTTAGAAATTAAATTTTGTTGAAATGTAAATTCAATGAGCTTGATGCTAGTCGCTCTCTTATGTTATAAAAGAGATCTCAAGGCTCATTGCAAGGGTCGAATTTTTGAGTCCAATAAAGATCTAGGTAGGGTAGAGTAGACACATAGAATGCATAATTCATGATGAATCTGCCAGTAATTGTCTTGAGAAAGGTTTATGTATGAAATAGTCTTAATTGGTCTTATGAAATTATTGATATTGAAAGAAATATAAAAAAATTAAAGTATGTGCTCTCCTGTGTGTTATTATGATAGGCTATGAATGAAAATATCGTGTAATTTCATATATCATTCAATGGTTTATTTGAATGTATGATTATTTTGCTTGCTTAAGCTCAATGAGTTAATCAAATTCTTGAGGAAGAGTCGTAAGTTTGTGATAATGTGCTAAGGATTTGATAAGAAGTGATGCTTTAAGTACCGTGAAGTTTTATGATGTAATGCATTGTAAAAAAAATCGTTCACTCAATGGATAAAGTATTGTGTATGACTGAATGTTTCATGCTTGACTCCTACCCAATTTGATGAGGCACTAGCTTATTCATTTATAATTCTCATAGTTTATTGAAATCAGAAGATATCTATTTATGGATTCAAGGTCGAAACACTACTTAATTCATATTCTACTCATGTTGAGATGAAAATCTTGAAGATATCAAATGTTCCTAGCAACTTAGAGGTCACTTTTTTAAGGTTGGCCAAGCCTTTGATAAATAATGTCTAATTGCACTTAATAGGGACAAATCTATGTGTAGAAGTATTCTTGAGGTATTGGAAATCATAGGAATACAGTAAGGAACAACCTCCTTGGTTTCATAGAGCCTAAAGAGTAGGAGTAAAGGCCTTAAGATCTTTGCTCATTGTGTTGGAATTCTAGCCTCAAATGTCCTTGAATATAAGGCATGGCATCCCTTTAGAGAAACCTAGGGTCTATCAAGAAAAAACACCAACACATGGAGTACACATTTTTTGTTCCCACAGTTCAAAACAAACCAACAAATTAGATGGATTGATCTGAATACCAGGTGAGAAATTTTCAATTGGATTTTTTTGGACTCAAAAATACTGGCAAAATTCATGTATCAAAGAAGAACAATGAATTGGTGTACACATCATTGCTAAAGAAAGATAAAGAGAAAAAAGGTTCCAGACTCAAATAGAAAAGTTATAGGTAGACCTAGCAAATGAGAAAGAAAAGAGGAAAGAAACAGATAATAAGAGCAATGAATTAGAAAAATAAAAATAAAAATTTGCCTCTACATCAACAAGCAAAGAGGATAAACAAAATGAGAGAGAAGTGAACGACTTGAAGCAAAGGTTAGATGAGAGCAACAAGAAATATGACGAGGAAAAATCCACTTCAGAAAAATTAAGACTAAGCATTGCAAATGGAAATGCACTGTGGGAACAAAAATTGGAGAAAGAGAAAAAAAATGAAAGATTAGAGGCAGAGTTGATGGAAGCAAATAGAGAAATTAACTCTTGTCAAAATAAGTTATCTTCATTTTGTAGAGAAACAATGAGGCATATGAAACAAAAGATCTGGGATGAAATAATATAGAGGATTGATCATTTGTGTGACATGTTTGAATTGATTGATGCTATCAGACTACATTATAAGAAGCTCAAAAAATATTTAGTGGATAACAAAAATATGCTGGCATTAGTGAAATTTGCAAATCAAGTTCTACAAACAGTCTAAAAATCTAGTGACAAGGATTTGAAATCAAAATGAATTACTAATCGGATTGCTACCTCAATGAAGTTATCACCCATCATTGAAAAGTGTTTGAGAATGCGTGAAATAAAGGAATATTTGCATTTGGTTGTAGACAAGATGAAGGTGGTGGATGAAAAGGGAAGGAACTTCATAGAGCTTGGTTTTCCAGAGGCTTTTGACATAAATGAGCGATTTATTAGAAAGGATGATTTCATAAAGAAGATGGAGGGTAAATGGAAGATTGCTTTGGACCAGTTTCCTCAGAACCTAGATGTGTGAACTATTTGGATTCCATCAAACCATTGATAACCTTGAATGCAAAATTGACTGAAGAATTCAAGACAGGTTCCAATTACAATCATGAAATGTTAACAAAAATTCAAGTCAAACAACATCAGTTAGAACAAATGACAATTCCACCACCTAAAGAGTGGAGTTGCTAGAAAAGGTGATACAATGATTTTTTTTTTGATAATATGAGTTTCCAAGTTCCAACTCAGCTCTGTGCAGATTTTTCTTTGGGAATGATTTTGAATTGCCAATGCCTATGTTCTCCATGTGAAAATCATTAAAAAAGCTCAAATTCAGAATTTAGTAATATGTTGATGTTCAATTATCTGTATTATTATTTATTTATTTAATCATTTGAAGAAAAAGTATGGTTTCAACTACTAGACACACATTAAATGATTGTTGATGTTCATTGTTGTATATGCTACTATTGTTAATATTTTTTTAAGCATTGAGTTAAGTGATGAATCACTGGTCGAACACTCAAAATTTGTTGTTCCACTGATCTAATATGCCTTACTTTGGTGGCTTTTGGTCTGAATTACAAAGACAGGGTTTTATCTTAGGGGTGGGTTTTTACTTAGTATATTTTCTCCTTGTCTAAAGTTATAAACCCTTGTCTTTTGGTCTAATCCTTCGTTGACCTGTTATGGCTGGTTCCAAGTTGTCTCAGTTATATCTTATGCCTTTGGGTTCATTCTGTTACCTACCCCTTGTGGTTAGAGTTCCCCATTTACCCATCACACATATTTCCTTCATTACTTTGGTGAGTTTGGTCTGAGGATTCAATTATTTAATAAGGTTGATAATTCAACCTTGTTTGGCCTTTACATCATTTCATTCCTTTGCATAAAAAATTATTATTTTTTTAAGCCCTGGTCCTATTTTCTTCCTAGGTGGTCCCTCTTTTAAAACAAACTTTATGTACATGCATATTTCTGCCACTTAAGTTCTTGTATCGCTCATCGCCAAAATCCTTCAACCCATCGGGTTCATTACCGTAATGAGTGATGAGCCTTGATTTTCTCTTGTTACTTGTATCGTGCATTGCAAAAGGTGTTTGGTCTCCATGTCTCATTTTTGTGATGAGTGATATGATTGTTTCCTTTCATATATCTTATCATTGAAGATCTTTCATTCTTTGGTTCCACTTCAGTGAAGCGTGATGAAAATGAGTTTCTCTTTTATATATTGCCATCATAGAAAAGTTTTGTTGTTTATTTTGATTACTGTGATGAGTCATATGAAGGTAAGGAATGGTGGGATGTGATCTTTTCATGTGTCTTCATCTGGTGCCATTTCTTGTTTTGCTTGTCGCTGAAAGCATTCTCATTTCCAAATCAACTATGATGATAATTGATGGACTAAGCCTTAAGCCTATATCTTTTTATTGCTGGGTTTCTCTCTTTGTTGAAGTGAAAGTGTGTCTTTGTAACACTTCGATGATAAGTGATGGAAAATATAATGAGGAATATTCCTTCCATCCGAGGTGTTGTTGCTCATTGCCGAAGTATGGACTTAACTTCAAAGCATTACTGCGATGAGCAATGGGGTTCTAAAGGGCTACTAGGCAACTCCCTAGGGTATCGTTGTTGTTTTAAAACACACTTAGGAAAGCAAAAAGTGATGGTCGAGGAGGACCGTACATCATGTTATTAATCAAAGAAGATCAACAACTAGAGTTTAAACATTAATGATAACTTGTTAGTTTGGTGGTTTGCTTGCACGAGATATCTATCAAACATTAATGGAGAAGACACTCCAATTTTAAGTTGTAGAGAGGGTTGTTGATCAATTTTCTTCCATAATTTTAATCCTCGAGAGCTGAAGAATTGGTTAAGTGAAGAGAAGAAGAAGGTAGAGCTCTAGGGAAAGCAAATTTCAAAGAACAAGCTGCTAATTTTCTCAAGTAAGTTGAATTCTGCACGTCTATGAGTAATTTGTAGCACTAGGTAATTGAGAAAGTGAGTAGATAGCTAGCTGCTAGGTTTTGTTATTTAGGGTTATTTCTCTCTAGTTAGTAAGGGAATTGCAGTCGTTATACGTAGGGTTTGGGGGTAAAGGAGTGAAGTTTGTTTGAAATTGAATCTGAACCCTATGAATTCAAAGAATAGAATTATAATTCATAGATATCTTAGAACCCTAGTCTTATCGAGCTGTAACAATGAGTGAGTCTGGTGAATCCTCAGCCAAACCACAGAGAAAACCTACCTAGAAAAGGGTTAAAAGGTCTAAGCCTCAAGATGATAAGCCTAAGCTTGACATCCGACCTGGAAAACTTGCAAAGAAGAGAGTTGTTAATAAAAATTACCCTCATTTCATGGAAGAAGCCCCTAAGGACCCAACTGTAGAGGTTAAGCCAGTTGGAAAGAGAAAGATTGGTGATGGCGCATTGATAGCTCATTTTCAGGATTTGGCTACTGGGATTGGTGATGTGGTGCTACCGCAGAGTGGTTGGGATCTATTTATATATGCTTTCAAGAGGAGGTTTTCCAGTTGTCCCACCTATCACTTATGGACTTGTGAAATTGGCAAATTGGTGTGCCCCAATACGTTTGTGTAGGTGGAATTGATGCTTGAATTGGATAGGTGTTATGATCCAACTGACAGGATAATTAAAAGGTTTCCAAATTTTCTTCCTATGGAAACTTCAAGGAGTCAAATAATGGAAGTTTTTAACTTGAATCCATCTTCTTCCGAATCCATTAATTTCCATAAACTATATAATGAATATGACCAAAAAGGTTTGCATATAGAAAGAATGTTTTGCCAAGGCACAAGAGACGTGATTTTAAGAAGAATGGTGTACTTTTTAGTCCTCTGGAGTTAGAACCATTTGATTGTGATGATTTTGAGGACTATTTCAAAATTACAGACTATGTATTGTGTCAGGTCCTACATAAGAATTTTAACATAAAAATGGATGTTGCTTTGATGGTTTTAGCAATTGATATTCATAATAAGTATCAAAATAGGGTTTGAGATTATGCTTCCTATATTGTTGAACACTTGCATGAGGATTTGATTAAGTTGAAAGATGCAACCCCTCCATTGTCATGCAAACACTATTCTTTGTTTATGCATATGTTGTTGTAGAAAGGCAGAATGGTGTTTAGAAAATTCATGAAATTGAGAGAAAGGGATAACATGGATAATGAGTTGCCTGTGCAAATGTGGACCCATTTGTGGGATGTGCATTGTTCTCAATCTGATTATGTTATGTTTTGCAATGTTTTCAAGTTTTTGTTGCTGGAGCAATTGGGCCTAAAGCTCGTTTACAGAATCTCAAAAGGTGTGAAAGAAATGTTGAGGCCTTTGGAGTATGAGGAGGGCACTGCACATAAATTCAATTGGGGGATTGGTACCTCCAATCTGAATATACTACAATCACAATTTATAGATCCTCAGTGCCACCCTACAAGTTGCCAATATATATGTCAGACCGACAAGCTTTCATGGAGATAATGTGGTAGATTGATGCCATCGATAAGGCACATTTTAGAAATAGAAAATCAAGGAAGGCATATGTGGTAAACCCTTACTGTGGTTTTTCATATTTCACTTGCACTTCAAAGGAAGGCCTTGAGAGGTTTGGCTCTCTATTAAACAATCTTAGAATGAAAGATGATATTAAAAGGTTTTGTAACCCTGAAGGGGTTATTACTACTGAGAGAAGAGTTAGAGGATTATTAGGGATACATCATCAATTCCTCTATATAGAGGATGTGATCAGAAAACTATCTTCTAATGAGGAAGTTACAAAAATAAAAATTACATGGAAGAAAATTTATGCAATTGAGGAGTAGATGTTAAAGAAAATCCTTTCTACATTAGTCCTTAAACTGAGGTACAAGACAAATTTGTGCAAGAAAAATTGATGCTTGGAGATTTTGAATACAAAATTTTCTTTGAAAAGGTTAAGCAAGATGAAATAAGGGCCATGGTGGCTAGTAAAAATCATGAAGCACAAATAAGGAGCCAAGCGACTCAATCTTTTGCTCAATGCATTGAAGTGCAAGCTAAGGAGACATGAAAATAGCCTACAGTCGCCCCATTGGTTACTTATTGTGAAACTGAGAAATGAAGTGAAGGATATGAACCTGAGGTATCTACAAAATACATCCTAGTGGAGGAGGAAGTGGATCAAATATTCCCATCTCCTGTTAAAGAAGATGCTTTGAATATTGATGTTCCTCTTAGAAGAATTGTAAAATAGGAGTATAATGAAGTTGAGGATGAAAATGTCAGGATAAAGGCTTGTGAGGATTTCATGTGTGATGATTCTTTTGTTCAAACAAAATAATTCAAAGATTTTGTTATCCATTTGAAAGCCTTTGATATAAAAAAGAGAATAAAAGAGGCAAAAAGATAGCTTGACCCTTCTTTGCAAGATGAAGCTGAGAAGGAGGAAGGAAAAATAATGCAAGAAATTGCTACTATGTCACCACAAGGTACAAGAGCCCTATTCAAAGGAAGTGGGATTCTACTATTTTCTAGATGGGAACTACCATTAGCTATTGCATTAGATGCAATCAGGAAAGATCTAGATGCCTCCATCTCTAAGGAGATTTTTGATAACAAAGTTTTTGGCTCAGGCTTTAGTCCTAAGTTATATAGACTTGATATTTGGTCTATGGCACCAAATAATGGGAAGCCTAATGTGATAAAGTCTGTGGAGAAAGACATTGGAGTTGTGGTTGTTAAAAGGGCTACTAAAATGATAGCTACTACAGTTGCACAGTTGACAATGCATGCTGCCATGTTGAGTGTAGACACAACCCAGATCACATAAGCTAATTATAAAAAATTGTTGTATAAGTACAATAACTTAATGGATGACAAAAATAAGGTACTTGCCACTGTTGCCAGTACATCTAGGGGTTTTCCCTCTCCAACAATTCTTACTTCAGATTTGTCAGCACAAGATAGAGAAAACCTATCACTAAAAATTCAGAGCTTGAAGCCGGAAGTGCAAGCAGAGAAAGAAAACACAAAGAAAGAAAAAATGGAGATAGTCAAAGTGGCTAATGATATTTTTGATCATGTGTTAAAACATAGAGTAACAAAATTGCTAAATAAAGTTGATAATGTGTGGGATGCCTACAAAAATATTCATGAGGCAGATGTGAAATACTTGCAAGTTCAGAAAGCATTACAAATTGAATGGAATAAGTGGAGTGCTAGGGTGGGAACATTGAAATAAATGATGCCTCAGATGCAAGAAGACCCAAAAGCTCCCACCAACATTCTTGATTTATTGAAGGCCATTGATTTAGTAAATGAAATCACAACTTTTCATGGAAAGCTGGGAATGCAACTCCAAAATAAATTGAGAATGTTTAGAGAAATGGAAGGGTTTACTATGCCCAAGATATTGAATGATAAGGGTAAATTAAAGGAGTTTTACAAATGGGAGCAAGAGTTGGGAGAACTACTTCCTCATTCTAAGATAATGTTGAGTGTTGTTGATTATTCTATGTTGAATCCTAACATAGATAATATGACATAAATAGAGATGATGATGGACACATTTGTCAAAGAGGCCAGGGGGCTAATTGATGCAAGGTACAACCAACAAACACAAAAGTATAGAAGTTTCTCGATATGCAATGGCCAACCGAGGAGGATTAAAACACATGGCTTGAAAATTTTATAGATTAAGCCTATGTTGAAGTATTGCAAAATGTTGTATCCTCTCAGTAATGAAAATTGATGATAAATGTGGTGATGTGGCATTATGGATTGGGAAATACAATTTTGGGTCTTAAGTCTGTAGATATGGTGAGTAATCGATGGGAGAAATATAATGCATAGCCTGGAACTAGTACAAATTAGGCTTTTGATAGAGTATGGATAAAATATTGTTTTCTCCCCAATTTGAATTTGGTGAAAAGAATGCATATGTGGAGAGTATTTTGTCTCTTCTACTATTCTACAATTTATTTATTTCTCTCTTTTATGCTTGGTGTACGTGGATACAATTTT
>CM021101.1:822861086-822958340 GCA_007115665.2 Sequoiadendron giganteum
TGTACATGGGTGTATCAAAATCTTGAGGGAATAAGTTATGCCAAATGACATTTCAACATTCACTTCTAGAAATATTGACACGATATTGGACAACATTGATGACAACTTCATGACCCCTCTACCGCTACACTACTACATGGCTTGTGGGAATGAATGGTTGGTACCAAAATTCCCTTTGGTAGGCTCGCTGGACTACACAAATCTCGAAAATAATTGGGGTGAGATAGAAAGGTGCATTGACTTCCTCCTGTGTGTAACAAGTATTCTCAAAGATTGGCTGAAGGGATGGGTGAAGGTGTTTGTGGTGACAGAGGCTCTTGACAAGGAGAGGTAGCCCTCAGATGAGGAGAACTGGGAGTTGGGCATTGGAGAAGAATGGGTTGAAAATGATACTAGGATTTGGGAGGAGCGAGCGAACCATCCCGCTCATAGTTCTTTTAATAGTGATTGCCCAGTTATCCAGAATGCAACCAAAGCCAAGCAGACCAATGAGGCCAAATGCAACAATGCCTAGTCCTGTGTAATGGTGTGGTGGGTCTATGTGTTGTAAGACCTTTTTTGATTAATACAATTTTGATTGGGAAATATAATTTTGGGTCTTAAGTCTGTAAATATGGTGAGTAACGAATGGGAGAAATACAATGCATAGCTTGGAAACAATACATATTAGGATTTTGCTAAAGTATGGATAAAATATTATTTTCTCCCTAGTTTTGGTGACAAGGATGCAAATGTGGAAGATCTTTTGTCTCTTCTGCTTTTCTACACTTTATGATTTTCTCTCTTTTATGTTTTGTGTACGTGGATACAATGTTGGAGCACATGGATATTACTCCTTCTGGCCCGAAGCTTGTTTTGTTGCTTCGTTTCTATAAGAAGGAATTCAAGGCCAAAAGTATTGGTTTGTTGATTTGTATTGATCACAAAGAATCTTTTAAAGGGAATACATAGAATATTTTAGAGTTTTGTCTTAGATTTTGAGTCAATTAGTCTGCATATGTAATTTTGATAACAATACTAGTAGTTGAATATAAAATGGTTCAAATTCAAAACCATTTCTATCCAATATACTTGTTTCATGAATTATGAATAATATGATCAAGGATTATCTTATTTATCAAAGATTGTGTGAATGAAAATGCAATAGGAATTTATAAGTAGTGTGATAAGTGTTGTTCTTTAAAAATGACGTTGAATCACATATCAAATTCAATACCATGAAATACAATATAAAATATTAAATATCATCAACTACAGTTTGGAATATGATTCATGAAGTGTAATATAAAATAAAATATCATGAAGTGCAATGATTCACAATTTCATGGAATATAATATAGAATATCATCAACTCTAGTTTGGAACAATGGAAACTGATTCATGAAGTGTAGGATAAATACCTAAAAGTTGCTAATTCACTTCCAAATCCATTTCCCAAATGGATTCAGGGTCCTCAAACTAATGTTCAACTTGAGATAAAGTTAAAGAGTCATCTTGATTTTGAGTTTGCTCTTCATTTTCTTCGGCCTATGTCTCAAATTCAACATTCATTGTGTCATTGTCATTTGTCCCACTACCACTACTAGTGCCACCAGTGCCACCAATGCCACCAATACCAATGTTGGAATTGAAGTGTTGCACAACCTAGTCCCTCTTCTTTCAAACATGAACCTCCAAATTGTGCGTGCCCTTTCAAAAGGAGTTTTTTGGACATTATACGTAGTTCCTTTCATCCTCAAGCAATTTTCCAAATTCTTGTCTAGTTTGTTTCTTAAATTTGATTTCAAAAATGTCAATCACCTGAAAACTCTCTCATCCTCCACCAATCCCAATATCATTGTTTGACATAAATCAACAAGTTTGAAATATTCTAATATCGTACCTCACAATATTTCACTTTGACCTAAGTTTGTCCAAACCTTTTGTATTGATCTCAGTTTAAAGGCCTTCTCCATGCCCATGGAATCATACTGGTCCCTCATAGCTATTTAAAAATTATTACATTGTTCTCTAAGCTTATCTTTATTTAAAATTCCTTCTATTGTCTGGTCATTGTATGTTACACTTTTCAAAAATTGTTCGATCAAGATTTTTACTTTATCATGAAAATATTTTGGGTTATCTCAGCTTACCCAAAATTGAGGATACACAATACCCATGGCTTGAAGTATTTCATGTCGAGGGAATATTTGATGAATCTCTGAGGAAAGAGATTTTTCAATTTCCTTCAAATTATCACTAGCATATTTAACAATGTCGTTAAAATATTCCTCGTTAACAACTACTTCTCTGCTAGAGCGCTTGACTGTCTTACAATGGTATATTGGTATCTCATATCCACATACACAAATAAATAAGTGCCCACTTGCATTAAACTGTAAATAATTATTAGGATTATTCAAATCAATAATTTTCTACAAGCATGTATGTTTACATGGATTGGCATATTCATAAATATACATAGTTCTTGTTGGATGTTGTGTTTATATTGCTGATATGTGGTTGTAATTGATGTCAATACTATTAGCATTGGTGATTTTGAAGGCTGTATATGTCAAGGAGATTGAGAAAATTATAATAAATATATTGCAGACAACCAGTGAAGCTGAGAAGATAAGAGTGTTGGAAAGTACTGTAAGTTGATAATAAATAGATGCACATTAAATGGTTTGTTGCTAAGTCTATCTAGTATGTTATCTATAAGTTTCAGTGGTACGCATCAAGATTTGAGAAAGTTATGAAGTTTTGTGTTCCTACAGTCATTTTGTTACTGTAGCAGGTGTTCTTGGAAGAATAGGATGAAATTTTGGTAATTTCAGTTGTTGCACATGTTCTTGTGATGTTCATGAATGAGTCTAGATTTCTCTCTATCCTTGTTGTATGTCTGCATTGTTTTGGGTGATCGTGATCAGAGATTTTTACGATGTGTGATTGAGTTTTCATGTTCTTGGCCAACATGATGGTGGTAGCGTGTTGAGGATCCATGAGGATTAATATTTTATTGTTTGGCATATTCTAAGTTGTTTATTTAGGTACTCACTATGTTGTGACTAACTTATGTTGGTGCACATTAAGATTTATTTATGTGTTGAGGCTGACAATTGTAATTTATTCTTTATTTGTGGTCGATAGAGTAGTTGTAAATTCGTGTAGCGGATATATAAGAGCGGTTGTTTTTTTAATTTTGATGTATGCTCGGTGTGTGTAAGTGAAGTGCATGTGTGAATAAATATCAAATCATTCAAGAGAAGAGTAGAGTGTGAAATAAATTGAGCAGAGTGTGGAAGATTTTGAGTAGAGCGTGTAGAAGTTTTTTTGTGCCTAATCGAAACTGTAATCAAGATTTTGTAGAAGCTAATTTCTCAGTTCAACCTCATCAGATAGATTTAATCTGATTATTGTATGTAAGGTAGTGAGCTCTAGGCAGTGTTCCTGAATGCATGTGCATTCCCTATTTACTCTTCATTATACTTTTAACAGGGCATAATCTTGTGGACTAACATCCACCGTGGTTTTTCCCCTAACAAGGTTTCCATGTATAAAATCTTAGTGTTCATGTGTCTCTAATGTGTTATTGATTTATGCTTGCACTGTTAATTATCAGATTTGAGATTAAAGGTTGATTAATGTTGAATAAGTTTGATTTTGGTAACAACTGATTCACCCCCCCTCTCAGTTGTCTATCCTTGTTTTGCCAATAGTTTTGTCTTGGGATTTCTTCATAAGATTGTTCATCACATCCAACATGGGGAGAAGACTAGCTAAAGTCAAGAGTGTCTCTATATCACTTAACCTATGTAAGAGGTTAGGAGCTTTGTCTACTGTGTTGCGCTGCTTGTACATCAATCCAATCAAGGATTGATATTATGAAATAACTTGTTGCGTTGGTCCATGCAAGGAGATCCATCTGACATCGACATCCTTGAGAAGCTTGTTTCCTGGTGTTATTCCCTCAGTAAAATTTTAAAATTCTGCAAAATTTTTTGGGACTTTGACAAAAGTATGCGTAGATCTCACGGACTAGATTTTCAACTTTTGATACTATAGGAAACTTGCTTACAATTTTGAATGCTAAATTCATTATGTGGTCCATGTAGTGAGTGCTAAGCATGTATGGTGCACAAGTAGTTAGTAAATTTGTGAAAAAATCGCTCCTTTGACCTTGCGCCACTGCAAATCCATCAACTCCTACACACACCAACTTTTTGGCAGTTGTCAACTCATCCATACCTATAATTTCATTCAAAGATTTCTTGACTAGTTTAAATAGATTTTGCGATGTTAAACTATCTTTCATTTTATGAACACAGAGAAGATGAGCTTAGCGAATATGTTGTTCTACATTATACAAATGCATACAAACCCAAGAAGTATTATCTACCGTAATAACTTCATCTAAAGATAATACAATGAAGTTTGACTCTTTTACTTTCTCCTTTAAATCTTCCTTTTCCATTGCAGCAAGACAGTTTTCCCATTCCTATCCAACATTTATTGACCAATATGAGAAGGGAAAGTGAGGAACACCCAAAAAAGATAATAAACTAGAATATTTTGGGTAGTTTGTCATAGGACGCCCTTTGGACAAAATATGAAAAACAACACTCATTTGAATAGTTTTTGACAGATTTGCTCCTTTCATTGCTTTTCCAAATTGAGCCTCAAGTGTACCTTGACATGCAGCAAGCTTCAAAATTCTTTGCTTATGCTCTTCATATTCTATGACATACTTAACATGAAGACATTCTTCCTTTGATTTCCATTGTACAACTGATTGTTCCTTTCCATCTATAATTTGGTTTTCATAAACTTTATCGATATGATTTTCTATAGTGTCAAGATTTAGCTACAACTTCTTATCTCTTCCATATTTCCAACTACAAATTGTACACTTGCATTTTTTTGCTTTTTCAATATCGTTTGCTTTCCCAGGTAGTACAATGAATGGGTACTTTGACAACTAACCAAGTTGAAAATTCCTTGTCATTTCCCACTCACGTCCCATTTTTGATTTGCCTTTTATTTTCTAGCTACCAGCATCATCCCGATCCAAGTCAATTATCTCATTCTGGCTAACTAGGGTATCCCTTGGAACATCTTCTGTAGTATTTCCATCCTCATTTGATATATTTTGATTTAACTCAATGACAATCTCACCTTGACATTCAGATGGCGGTGAGGTATTGTGAATCCCTTCTCCATTAATATTTGGTGGAAGAGTTGATGATGTAGCTCCATCTTGATCTGATAGATTAGAAGCATTGCCAATTCCAAAGTAAGAGTATATGGTACCTCTAGGTATTTGGCATTTTGATGGCCTCACAACCCCTTCACTACCTTGAGGAGTCTTACCCTTGCTGCTCGACATATTGATCTCACTTCAAATAAAAGCTAGAAAAAAATGTCTTCTTGTTTAAGAATGGAAAAGAGATACATAAATCTTATTATTATAACTAATAACACAATGAAGAAATGATCACTCACCTTTAAGTATACGTTTTTGACTTTCGCTGACTTTCGAATCAAGAACCTCAAAATTGAACAAAATGTGTAAGAATAAATGATAGTTTCGATTGTATTTATATCAATCCATATTTGGCTAATTCCACGGGATTTTTAAATGGTATATTAAAAATTTGGTGAACCCTGCATGCTTATACAACAATATGTTGTAATTTTCAAGGTGAAATGTGTCCTCAAATGTAATTATTTTTTAATGTTATTGGGGAAATAAGTCCTCATATGTAAGCAACTATTTATAAATTTTAATTGGCAAAATGGGTCTTCACAAGCAACCATTTGTAAATTTTAATTGGCAAAATGGGTCCAAATACAATGTTGTTTTAATAATGTTGGCAAATATGTAGGTGTTTTATTACATGCTTTCGGGATTCTAGGCAAAAATATTAATCGGCCCATTTGAAATGAGTAGTTTGTTATGACAAATTTATTACTTAAATATGCCTCATAAAAAAATCGGTGGTGAATGGGCATGCATTGGACCGATAATTCATAAAATTTGGGCAATTTGGACACCCTATTGGCTGTTATTAATTTGCTAATTTCGACTTGGTCAATTTCTAGAATTTGCTAATTGGCGAAGATTCACAACTAAATTTTTCCCTGATATTAATATATGTTCATTAAAAACCATTAATTTCCAATCAAATATATTAACCAATATATATATATACGTATATATGTATATACACTTTATTTGATACATACATATATACATATTTTTTTAATATATGTATATATATAATATTTACTATTTCACAATAATCACAAATACATATATATTCATTGATGTGCATATACATAAAGTGTATGTATATACATATATATCCGATTTATTTCCCATGTATGTGATAAATCTATGAACGAATATGTGCAAGTATCTCTAACTACATATTTGCACACATGCATATGCTGATATGCATGATTTATCATATATATACATATATACATTTAATGTATACACGCATCGATTAATATATAAACATAATTACATGAAGAAGAAAATATACTCAATCTAGAGATTAGTCACATAATTCAAACCAAAGAAACAATCATAGGAAATCAAAGACGACCACACAATCATTCCAATTATCCCAAAACTATGACCAAGGGTTTTTACTTATCGATTCCCAAACTAACTTGACTCAACTTGACAAAACTAGGATGTGACTGTGTGATAGCTCAAATAGGCACATTAGGGGTTACCAAACCAAGCTCCTCTCCTGAGTGATACTCCCCCTCTCTTCTAGAGGGCTCAATTATTTTCCTACATCCAACTTATTGCACCACAATGTAAGTTAGCCGATAACATTACATTCATATGCATCATATATTTTCATCTTCAAAGAATTTAAAGTATCCACATTACATTTCACATTCATTCATCACATTTTCCATCAAAATATACAAAACACAATCATGTATTAAAACATTTTAACTCATTAAAGTAATAGTAAATAGGTAATAACACAATGGGGTGTAACAATATTGGCTATCGCTATTCACATTTCTCACCAGATGGTGAAAGGAGGTTTGGATATTGATTTGTGTAAACTATTAAGAAAAAGTTGATGGAGAATCTTCAAAAGACCAAATAATCTCGATACCCCTTCCAGTAAGGTACCCTAATTGAATGTTTATTGTTTTAATTTCTTAGAGAAGTTCCCAGTTCAAAGAATATTGTGTGGTTGGATACAATTCCTATTGTAGTGAAAATTAGAGACCATATGAGAAGGTTAGGGAATTTGGAAACCCAGAAGACCATGTTGTGGGGTTTCTTCAATAATTTTCAAGGCAAAATACAAGAAAGAGAGGATACCAACAAAAAATATTGAGAAATATAAGAATGATATAACTTTTATGGTTAGTAGAGATAATTGCATTATGGAAGCAATTGAACCTAGAACCATTTATATCCCAGAGTTGGGATATGGGGTTATAATAAAAGAGCTTACTGGTCTGGCAGAGATTATGTTAAGAAAACCAAGATATCCATCTGTGGATAGGTTTGAAACTTATGCAGAGAAATCAATCAAAGTAAATCTTGAGAAGAGGAAAGACACTGAGAAGAATGTGGAGAATATGAAAACTCAATTGGAAGAGATTGTGAACCCACCTAAGGGTTTTGTGGAGAAAACTAAAGCTAAATTTGTGGCTCCACAAGGTACTCATAGCACAAGAAGGTCTGTTAGGACTTCTTTCCCCTCTCCCTTTGTTTTGAAGTCCTCCAGAACAAAAGCTATAGAAATTTCAAAGAAGAAAGAAACATTTGGTCCATCTATGCAATAAATACCTCCTAAGAGGAGAAGAAAAGAAAATGCCACCAAAGAAGGATACATCAACTACAAGGATGAAGAGGATATAGAAGAGGAAGGACCCCAATTGGTCCAGAAGAAGAAGAAGTCTCAAGCCACTTTGGAAGAGACTAGTGCCAAGAGAATAAAGGTTGATATTGTAGATACTGAAAGTGAAGAGGAAGTGCAAAAAGAAAAGAAGGGTTTTGTGTTTCAAAGAAGAGAAAATATTTTAAGTGGAGAAAAATAAACTAAAAGCAAGGGGAAGAAGAAATAAAAGACCCCTGTGGAAAGGGAGCATAACTCGTTGAAGTTTGATGCTTTGTTTAATAGTTTTTCAGAAATTGGTCTCTTGGAAGAGATAGCTAAAATGTATCTAGAGTCTAATGATGAAGACAAGGAAACCATTGAAGAATCCACCATTAAGTACATGGAAATGTTTGGCATTGGCTTAGATAAAATTGAGGATCAATTGCCTGATGACAAAAAATGTTTTAATTGTAAGAAGGCAAGAGGCTATTGAAGAAGATGAAATCCACCATTAAGTACATGGTAGCATTTGACACTAGCTTAAATAAAATTGAGGATCAATTTCTTGATGACAAAAAATGTTTTAATTGCAAGAAGGCAAGAGGCTATTGAAGAAGATGCAAAGATAAAGGCATTTACCTTGGAGAATATTGGTTCTTCTTTAACACATGAGGATAGATGCAAATTATCTAAACTATACAACAATAAATTTAGAACAAAACAAATAGTTAACACTCTAATGAGCGGAGACAATGAAGACATTGGAAGACTAAATAATGAGACTTTGTGAAAGGTTGAAGAACTTGCTAAAGGGTTGGGATTCCCTTTGGATAGTGAAGAACAAATGTTGAATGATTCATCTATCCCAAAAAGAAATGAACTTGAAAATGCACAAAATGAGAATGCACCCGAGCCTTAGAATGTGTAAGAAGACATGATTACATATAACACCCCTCCAATTATGGAGAATTTTATTGAAGAAGAGAAGAAATATGATATGCAGGATGCCCCAGAGAAAGAGGAAGCTCAAAATGATTAAAATTTTCACCACTTTAAGAAAGAAGAAGACAAATAAGAGGTAGGGATAACTTTAAGAACCCCCCTAGAGAAGGAGTATAAACCTGGTGAATCCTATATACTTCTCTAAAAAATATTAATTTTATTTGTGATTTTTTTATTTTTTTGAGAAAAAAAAATCTCAATTGGCAAATCTTTTGTAATCGCTAGAAGTCTATAGAAAATCCTGGAAAATTATATATTTTTTTAAACCAATAAAATATTTTCATTGGCGATTAAAACTTGTTTTCAAACCAATAAAATATTTTCATTGGTGAATTAAACCTGTTTTGAAACCAAAAAATATTTCTGTGGGTGAATAACCTGTTTTCAAACCAAAAAATATTTTTGTTGGCAATTAAAACCTGTTTTCAAAACAAAAATATATTTTCATTGGCGAATTAAACATATTTTCAAACCAAAAAAAAATATTTTCATTGGTGAATTAAACCTATTTTCAAACCAATAAAAAATTAATTGGCGAACTAAACATAATTTCAAACCAATAATTTTTTTATTGGTGAATTAAACTGGTATGCCAATAAAAAATAATAGAGTGGGTGGCAAAAATATCAAATGCTATATATTGTTCTATTTTGAGACAAATTTTCCAAACACCCAAATTCCTTCATAAAGTGTCCAAAATAGGGACAAGTGTCAACATATTTATTATAAGTTCTTATCAGAAGTGTCAAGTGAGCCATTGAGTGAAGTATTATGTCTGAAGCTAGATGTCAGTGCAAATTAATGACAGTAATTACAAGTTGTATTATTTAATAGATTAATATAACAGTAATATACTTAGAAAATTAATATAACTATTTGATGAATATTTGATGGATGGTTGTAGTTGCATTTTGGAAGAAAATGTCTAAATCACTAGACTTGAAAATTCAAACTTTCAAAATAACCCTAAAACCGTTAGATTTGCAAATATCAATGGTTGACCTTTTATTACTTATTGAATCACTTAAAGTGATGACTCAATTTTTGTTAAATAATATTTTCACATCAACATGTGTGGCTTGTGGTGAATTAGAAAATTAATATAACCATTCGATGAATGTTCGATGGACGACTGTAGTTGCATTCCAAAAGCAAATTTCTAAAGTACTACGCTTGCAAATTCAAACCTCTGGAATAACCCTAGAACCATTAGATTTGTAAATATCAATGGTTGACATTTTTTTACTTATTAAATCACTTAAAGTCATGACTCGATTTTCATAAAATAATATTGTCACATCAAGTGGTGAATTAAATGTTAATGTGTTGAGTATTGAAGTATTTGTTCTATATATACTTCACCAACTTGATGTTCTTCATATCATTTATAACATATTTGGCTTTGCTTTCTCTCTTCTCTATTCACAATTTCACTGTGATATTATGGAGTCTTCAATGGCATGTCATGCTACCCAATCATTTTTGGGAGAAAAGAATCAATGATGCATACAATAGATGAAAGCTAGGTATGGTTTTCACTATTCCTTGTGTGCAGGTTAAGGAGGCTATAAGAACAATTCTAGGTAGGGAATGGCTTCAGAACAACCTCCGTGCTCTATTTTTTGAGGTAGCTTCTACTTTCTTGTCCAATAGCATGGAAATTTTATTGGATAAAGAGTTGGTCAAGGTGTTGGAAATACATTATTTACAACCTTTCATTTACTCTCTTTCTTTGTTGGAGTTGGCACTTGATCATTACAATTTTGAATTTGGGTTAGCGTCTATTGGTGCAATCTTTCCCAGAGTTGAACTGGTTGCTTCTACAATGTAAGCTCTTGTCCTGGTTGTTATGAGGTTTGGTCTGGTGTGTGGTATGAAAAAATGAATCATTACAGAGTCGAGAGTTTTGGAGGAAGGATTTGGGTGATGCCCTTTTGTTCTCTGCTCTTACTTTTTTCAATTCGATTCACCTCTTGCTCAAACACCCGGTTCGGGGCGTCTACTATTGATAAATATTTTTTTGGAATGAATTGTGTCTATATTTTATTGTACAACTCTTGTAATATATATTTTATGACTTTTTTTTTATCATGATTAGTGACCTTTTAGTTAGGCTGGCTATGTACTTCAGCCTTCAATCACTTAAATTAAAATACTTTTCATAGCTCCATTCTTGTAAATATTTTTTCTTTTTTAATATAAAAATGTGGCTTTTAAGATTGAAAAAATATTTAAATTTTTTGTAAGATTCATTTGTTTATTTTTTTGACATATATATTTAATATTACTCTTAATTGTAAAGAAACTAGTATGCGAATAAAAATCGTAGTAGACTCCAAAAAGATATTATTATTTCATAACGTTAATATACTAATAAAAACTAAGTTAATGTACAAAAATATTTCACCATTCGATGTCATTTAATTCTCTATCTTTTCAATGCTTCAAAGTACTCTTCCTGCCATTTAATTCTATAATCTTTTTATTGATTTCCACAATTTCATGGGATTATGGTTCATTGAAGAAAATTTGGTTGTGATACCATGGATTAATGCCATATGTACGTGAGAAATCTTTAAAAGATTCATAATTAAGTTGCTCTTCTAATTTGAAGTGAGTGAAATTATTGATTTGATAGCTTGATACCAAAATTGACAAAAAGTATGACACACGTTTTCTTTTTGTTGATTTCCTCAATCATGTGGGATTATTGTTCATTGAATAAAATTATATTGCAAAATCATAGATTAATGTCATATGTACATCTGAAGCGGGCAATTGAATAAATTGATATAGAAAATTGCACAATGTATTGTACTTTATAATGTCATAAATCTAGTTATCAATCAAAATAAGATTTGTAATGATTTCATATCATTTGAGTGGTGTTCTTGACAACTTGTTAGCTTGAGGTATAGTGTGCATGTAGCTAGACGTCAATCGAAATAAACATTGTAAGTTTCTCTCGCATGAATCATGATTAAAGTTGGTTACTTGGTTAGCACAAAAAGCACAATTATACCTCACACGACTCACGAGTAAATAGGGATCAAGATGGTGAGATGAGAGCTCATAAATGGCCCATAAATAGGATAGTGAGAACAATTGAAATCATTCATGGAAGGTTTTAGTATTGAGTGCAATGTTTTGAATTCTAATAAGGGTTTTCATTTTGCAAGGTTAATAAGGAATAAGATGATGTGGTATTAATGGGGATACTCTAAATTCTCATGCCTCCAATTATGTAGCTACAAAGTAAAAGACCAATTTCCTTCAAGTTCAGAATGGGTGGAATTGGAAAGAAGTTGATTTGGTTTACCTGGCTTCTAAGATAAGTTTTGAGCTAGGATGAGGAGCTCTAATGGAGATAAGTGCTTTCACAAAGTGTGCACCCACATAAGTATTGTAATATTGTTTTCTTTCAAAGTCGTTGACTTCTCATACTCCATTTTGACAAGGCCCTCAAAGAGGAAATGTGGACTTTCAGAGTCATCTGTGCTATCCCGGTGCCTTGGAGCTGCTCGAAGAGGGTGGTAGTAGATTTACTACCCCTTATCTTTTGCATAATTCCAATTCTTAACCAAGATAGGTAAATTTAATATATTCATAGCTCCCATTTCCCTAGCATGGTAGGAAAACCCTATGGATTCTAAAAGTCATTTGTTTGAGAATATGGTTTGGATCCCATAGTCACCACTACCAACTTGGAATCGATTGTGTCATTTTTGGGCTATTCTAGTGGGTTAGATTGAGCATATTATGCAATATACTTTTTATTAAATATTTTAACTATCGACTCGTGCTTCACCATAGTGGGATGCATAACCAAGGTACAAAATTTTCTATAAATACAAAACCATAGTGGTGGCTTGGAACTATCATGTGAAATCCTGAGATCCCAAGCATGGTTGGCAAACCCCCTAGTTTGAGGACATGAATTGCATGCCATAGCATAAATACCATCTTGGAATGAATTGTGTATGATGTAAAGTGACACGTTCCATTTATACAAAACAAGAGCTTGCATTCTCTACTCATCTTTAAAAATCTATGTAATAATGTAACATTGTAATTCATTGTAATAAAATAAATGGTTGTTTTATTCTTTGTTGTTCTTGGAAAATTATATATTTTTTAAAACCAATAAAACATTTTCATTAGCGATTAAAAATTGTTTTCAAACCAATAAAATATTTTCACTGGTGAATTAAACTTGTTTTGAAACCAAAAAATATTTTTGTGGGTGAATTAAACCTATTTTCAAACCAATTTTTTTGTTGTCAATTAAAACGTGTTTTCAAACCCAAAAATATATTTTCATTGGCGAATTAAACCCATTTTCAAACCAAAAAAATATATTTTCATTGGTGAATTAAACCTATTTTCAAACCAATAAAAAATTAATTGGCGAATTAAACATAATTTCAAACCAATAAAAATTTCATTGGCAAATTAAACTGGTATGCCAATAAAAAATAATAGCATGGGTGGCAAAAATATCAAATGCTATATATTGTTCTATTTTGAGACAAATTTTCCAAACACCCAAATTCCTTCATAAAGTGTCCAAAATAGGGACAAATGTCAACATATTTATTATAAGTTCTTATCAGAAGTGTCAAGTGAGCCACTAAGCGAAGTATTATGTCTGAAGCCAGATGTCAATGCAAATTAATGACAATAATTACAAGTTGTATTATTTAATAAATTAATATAACAGTAATATACTTAGAAAATTAATATAACTGTTTGATGAATATTTGATGGATGGTTGTAGTTGCATTTTGGAAGAAAATGTCTAAATCACTAGACTTGAAAATTCAAACTTTCAAAATAACCCTAAAACCGTTAGATTTGCAAATATCAATGGTTGACCTTTTATTACTTATTAAATCACTTAAAGTGATGACTCAATTTTTGTGAAATAATATTGTCACATCAACATGTGTGGCTTGTGGTGAATTAGAAAATTAATAAAACCATTTGATGAATGTTCGATGGATGACTGTAGTTGCATTCCAAAAGAAAATGTCTAAAGCACTACGCTTGCGAATTCAAACCTCTAGAATAACCCTAGAACCATTAGATTTGTAAATATCAATGGTTGATGTTTTATTACTTATTAAATCACTTAAAGTCATGAATCAATTTTCATAAAATAATATTGTCACATCAAGTGGTGAATTAAATGTTCAAGTGTTAAGTATTGAAGTATTCATTCTATATATACTTCACCAACTTGATGTTCTTCATATCATTTATAACATATTTGGCTTTGCTTTCTCTCTTCTCTATTCACAATTTCACTACGATATTATGGAGTCTTCAATGGTGTGTCATGCTACCCAATTTTTTTTGGGAGAAAAGAATCAATGATGCATACAATAGATGAAAGCTAGGTATGGTTTTCACTATTCCTTGTGTGCAGGTTAAGGAGGCTATAAGAACAATTCTAGGTAGGGAATGGCTTCAGAACAACCTCCGTGCTCTATTTTTTGAGGTAGCTTCTACTTTCTTGTCCAATAGCATGGAAATTTTATTGGATAAAGAATTGGTCAAGATGTTGGCAATACGTTATTTGCAACCTTTCATTTACTCTCTTTCTTCGTTGGAGTTGGCACTTGAGCATTACAATTTTGAATTTGGGTTAGCGCCTGTTGGTGGAATCTTTCCCAAAGTTGAATTGGTTGCTTCTACAATGTAAGCTCTTGTCCTAGTTGTGATGAGGTTTGGTTTGGTGTGTGATATGAAAAATGAATCATTGCAAAGTCTAGAGTTTTGGAGGAAGGATTTGGGTGATGCCCTTTTGTTCTCTGTTCTTACTTTTTTCAATTCGATTCACCTCCTGCCCAAACACCCGGTTCGGGGCCTCTACTATTGATAAATAATTTTTTGGAATGAATTGTGTCTATATTTTATTGTACAACTCTTATAATATATATTTTATGACTTTTTTTATCATGATTAGTGACCTTTTAGTTAGGCTGGCTATGTACTTCAGCCTTCAATCACTTAAATTAAAATACTTTTCATAGCTCCATTCTTGTAAATCCTTTTTGCTTTTTTTAATATAGAAATGTGGCTTTTAAGATTGAAAAAATATTAATTTTTTTTGTAAGATTCATTTGTTTATTTTTTTGACATATATATTTTATATTACTCTTAATTGTAAAGAAACTAGTATGCGAATAAAAATTGTAGCAGACTCCAGAAAGATATTATTATTTCATAACGTTAATATAATAATAAAAACTAAGTTAATGTACAAAAATATTTCACTGTTCAATGCCATTTAATTCTCTATATTTTTAATGCTTCAAAGTACTCTTCCTGCCATTTAATTCTATAATCTTTTTATTGATTTCCACAATTTCATGGGATTATGGTTCATTGAAGAAAATTTGGTTGTGATACCATGGATTAATGCCATATGTACGTGAGAAATCTTTAAAAGATTCATAATTAAGTTGCTCTTCTAATTTGAAGCGAGTGAAATTATTGATTTGATAGCTTGATACTAAAAATGACAAAAAGTATGACACACGTTTTCTTTTTGTTGATTTCCTCAATCATGTGGGATTATTGTTCATTGAATAAAATTATATTGCAAAATCGTAGATTAATGTCATATGTACATCTGAAGCGAGCGATTGAATAAATTGATATTGAAAACTGCATAATGTATTGTACTTTATGATATCATAAATCTAGTTATTAATCAAAATAATATTTGTAATTATTTAATATCATTTGAGTGGCATTCTTGACAACTTGTAAGCTTGAGGTATAGTGTGCATGTAGCTAGACGTCAATCAAAATAAATATTGTAATTTTCTCTCACATGAATCATGATTAAAGTTGGTTATTTGGTTAGCACAAAAAGCACAGTTATACCTCACACGACTCACGAGTAAATAGGGATCAAGATTGTGAGATGAGAGCTCATAAATGGCCCATAAATAGGATAGTGAGCACAACTAAAATTATTTGTAGAAGGTTTTACTATTGAGTGCAATGTTTTGAATTCTAATAAGGGTTTTCATTTTGCAAGGTTAATAAGGAATACGATTATGTGGTATTAATGGGGATACTCTAAATTCTCCTACCTCCAATTATGTAGCTACAAAGTAAAAGACCAATTTCCTTCAAGTTCAAAATGGGTGGAATTGGAAAGAAGTTGATTTGGTTTACCTGGCTTCTAAGACAAGTTTTGAGTTAAGATGAGGAGCTCTGGTGGAGATAAGTGCTTTCAGAAAGTGTGCACCCACATAAGTATTGTAATATTGTTTTCTTTCAAAGTCATTGACTTCTCATACTCCATTTTGACAAGGCCCTCAAAGAGGAAATGTGGACTTTCAGAGTCATTATGTGCTATCTCGGTGCCTTGGAGCTGCTCGAAGAGGGTGGTAGTAGATTTACTACCCCTTATTTTTTGCATAATTCCAATTGGTAACCAAGATAGGTACATTTAATATATTAATAGCTCCCATTTCCCTAGCATGGTAGGCAAGCCCTATGGATTCTCAAAGTCATTTGTTTGAGAATATGGTTTGGATCCCATAGTCACCACTACCAACTTGGAATCAATTGTGTCATTTTGGGCTATTCTAGTGGGTCAGATTGAGCATATTATGCAATATAATTTTTATTAAATATTTTAACTATCAACTCGTGCTTCACCATAGTGGGATGCATAACCAAGGTACAAAATTTTCTATAAATGCAAAACCATAGTGGTGGCTTGGAACTATCATGTGAAATCCTGAGATCCCAAGCATGGTTGGAAAACCCCCTAGTTTGAGGATATGAATTGCATCCCATAACATCACTACCATCTTGGAATGAATTGTGTATGATGTGAAGTGACATGTTCCATTTATACAAAACAAGAGCTTGCACGCTCTACTCATCTTTAAAAATCTATGTAATAATGTAACATTGTAATTCAATTGTAATAAAATAAATGGTTGTGTTATTTTTTGTGATCCGAAATGTTGATGCAAAAAATTTACACACAATCAAATCCAAATATCTTTTGCAATTAACTATATGGATCGTGGAAACTTGTTATCTTTGATTAATTTTTTTAACAATATCACTTGCACATAAACTTTAAAGGAGGTCCAATGATTACACCAATAGAAAAATCTATGTATGTTAATATATTATAAAGTATGTGTTTGTGCATGCATAGGTTGAAAGTTGAGAGTTCTAGTTGCATGTGGTTGGATTACACAATTAATATTAAGTGCTAGATAATGGAATGAAATAAAATTAGAAAAATCTAGATTTTTCCTTCAAGAAATTAAGCATTATCTATTTATGAAATATTTGTGTGCAAATTTAAAACATAAAGCAATACAAATGAAAAAAGAAATTTGCCATCAAATTGACAAAAAACATTAAAAATGGAAATAGAATGTTGTCAAATCAAATATTTATCTAGATTTTATGTGATAAGTGAGATTTTGGAGGCTTTATCCTTTTACCTGATATTTTGGAGGCTTTTACCATTAAATGGTAGCAAGTTTACCATTAAACAAGTGCTAAATAATAGAATGAAATAAACTTAGAAAAATCTAGATTTTTCTCTCAAAAAATTAAGTATTATCTATTTGTGAAATATTTGTATGCAAATTTAAAACATAAAGCAATACAAATGAAAAAAGAAAGTTGCCATCAAATTGAAAAAAAACACTAAAAATGGAAACAAAGTGTTATCAGATCAATATTTATCCAACTTTTATGTGATAAGTGAGATTTTGGAGGCTTTTACCATTAAATGGTAGCAGGTTTACCATTAAAAAAGTGCTAAATAATGGAATGAAATGAACTTAGAAAAATCTGGATTTTTCCTTTAAAAAATTAAGTATTATCTATTTATGAAATATTTGTATGTAGATTTAAAACATAAAGCAATACAAATGAAAAATTAAAGTTCCCATAAAATTGACAAAAAACACTAAAAATGTCACTCTTGCTAGGGTTTGGAAAAATGTTGCCACTCTTGCTAGGGTTTGTCGAAATTTTTTTTTTTATAAAATTTTAATTGACCTTCTCCCTCAGTTTCTGATGTCATTAGTCATTTTATTAAGTCCTTTGCAATGTTAAGTTACTGACCCCTTGATCCTCTCCTAGTGCTTACTTAAGAACAAGATTATGCATGTGCTTAATTAAATGGCTTAAGTGAGCCCACACTTTATGGTTTCACAAGTCCATAGATAGTTTTATAAAGGTTAAGTTAATTGCAGTGGAACCTTAGAAAGGGGACAAGTGTCAATCAATGTCTTGCTTTTAAAGGGATTTCGCGAGTTCGCAAGATGCTTCAAGTAGATCTATACGTGACTTGCAAAATCATGGAATAGACACATGGACTCATCTCAATGTCTCCAACAAGTTTTATGTTGAAGGAAAATCTCACGAGGATTGTGTATCCTAGTGCACTAAAGTTTAAAACAACTTTAAAAAACATGTTTATTGTTTATATCATAAATTAATTGATCATTCGATGAGAATTTGATGGATGGATATAGTTGGATTCTAGAATGAAATGCACATAACTTTATGCTTGTGAACTCAAACCTTCGAAATCACCCTATAACCATTAGATTTACAAAGATCAATGATTGAGAATTTTTTTGAGATGGAACATTTGAATGACATTGACAGTGCCTCTCGCTGAAAGTGATCAATTAAGAGAAGGTACATAAATGCAAGAAAACTGTTCAATTTATTTCTAAGTGTCTATACAAAAATATAATGTACTAATATGTAGTCTGGAGGCAACATGTTGACATTTCATTCACTTTAATATTCAAGAAAAAAAAAAAAAAGTGACTTTTCTACGCATAGGGATATTTCAGATTGCTCATTGTAGTGCAGCAGGGAGATTCTAGGTTCCAACAAATCCAATCCATGCCTGTCAGTATTAGTCTTTTCAAGAATTAAAATTCAGGTAAGTGAAAGACATAAGTCCTACATTTAATCATTTCTTAAAATCTTATTTTGTCAAACTTTGGGTTTAGAGTTGAGAAATTGAGAGACTTACAAAAAATTAAGGAGGACTTAAGAGGTAATTCACACTGTACAAGCATGTCTACCACCACTAACAAGCTAGCTATTGGGAAAGGCAAATAAAAATCAGATAGAAAAATAGATTATGTTGGAGTACTTAAAACCCTAGGTTTCACTGATGAACACCATGATATTTATGATCCTAAAATATATGGTAGGCTTACTTCAGAACTTAGATTTTCATGTGAGAATGTTGTAAACCAAATGCAAAATAGTCAAAGAATTACAATCAATAGTATCACAACACTTTGGGTAATTGGATTAGGGTGCATGATGTTACATGAGGTTTTCCCTTGCCCAAAATTATGATGATAACAAAAGAGTAATTGTTAATAAAGATCAAAAAAGAAGAAATGTTATCTATTTCTGCAAAAGAATTTGGAAATGTGATGGGGTTTATAGTCGAATAATTTGGAAATGTCCACATTGACCTAGAAAAGCTTGCTAGTGATTATGAAGCAATGAAAGGGAGAAAAATACCTTTCTAAATAAAATAGTTTAGGATTGTCATAGAAACTTATTGAAAAGTAATCATAAGAATCCTTATGATTTTATAATTTTTAAACCGTGGGTTAAGGATACTATTTTCGTTCTAGCATTTTGCCTCAGACTGGATAGCAATCAAGAAGTGGGAGCAAGCCTCCTTGAAATGGTATTTAATATCCATTATGCTGATGGACTTGTCAGATATAATTTTCTTGAGCACATTGTAGAATCCATGCATAATTTTTTTTGATGATTAAAGGAGGTTCCATTAAGACATTTAGGTTCACAACCTACGTGTGCTATTTTTGTCTATTCAAATTTAAGGGAATGTTTCAGACCAACAAACTTCAGATTTAGCCCTATACAAATGTTGAGGAAAAGAAAATGGAGCTCCAGTATATGATTGGATCACTAAGATAAGGATGCATGATTCTTGAAGGAACTACAATCATTTTGTAGACTACTTTTTGGCTCCATTGTATCAAGCAATTACAAATACTCCAATGCCTAGATTGCCTATGTCTTGTAGAAATTACATTCAACTAGGAAAAGAAATACAATTGGCTAATTGGTACTTAATGTAAGAATATATTTTTCTAAGATTTTATGGATCGGGAGTAGAGCCATAGAAACTTCCAATACATGTGACAAAAAAGGTTTTTGCAATGGAATATGTAAGGCAAATGAAGAGTATTGATCGACTATACTTTGTTAGTCAGCAAAAGAAGACCAAATTTCCTTCTTTACCTTTTTCATGTGGAGGGTTCACATTTGAGAGAAAAGCATTTAGTGTGGTACATTATCTTTTGAATTTTTTTAAATTTGATGATGTTTGTCATTGGCAATATGATCCATGTGGTGTCATTAAATTAAGGATTGTGTCCAATAAGAATGTTGCAAGTGGAATTCAACATCAAAGTAAACCCTTGCTTGAAAAATTGAGAAACAAGGATTTTTGGGATGAGGTCAAAATAGAAATGGAGAAAATTGATGCTGATAAAGGTTTTTTTTTTGAACAATTCTCAACAAAAATCATGGCATTGCACTGAGAGAGAGAAGCAAATAATTAAATCATGTCTGTACAACATTTTTTATGAAAAAAGTGGTCTACTATCTAGTAGAGTAAAAATATCAAATTGCTAGATAAGGATTCTAGAAAAAAAATCGGTCACAATAAAAAAATATTTCCTTTTGGTCTATGAGGAAGGATCTAGGTGAACCAAAAACTAATGCAGAGTTTGGAGATATCGAAGAAGATTATGAGTTTAGAAATTTGTGGAACATAGAGAATCCCAATGAACGTGAAGAAATTGATGATGAATGTGAAGAAAATGATTATGCAAGAAAAGTCAAATCTAGTTTAAGTGATACCACAAAACAAACATATACTTTAGGAGTAGCCATAGCCAAAAAAATGGGTTATGAAGTTGGTCCTTTGGGGTGCAAAGGAGAAGGTAATAAATGTAGTCACTAGAAAGCTAGTTGATAAATGAGGCCTTGGAGCAGATAAAATAGACCAAGGGCATACAAGTACAGTTGAAATAATTCATTTTGTTAAAGCTTCAAATCATAATCCTCATGGTCAGATACTCACAACTAGAACATGCCTATGGTGGAGAAACTAGTGCAACTAGCACTCCCAATTATGGTGATGGTATGGGCAGTAGTACTAGTATTGGTCAACATGTGCTACAACAACAAATTACACACAAGAGGCCAACAATACAAAATACTACACAAATACACAGTGATCAAGGCATACTAAAGAGGCAAAGGATTATGACAGGTCCAAGTCCAACTACCAGTATCAGTACCACTACCTTAATTTTTAGTTCCACCCCAAAGGAATTATTTCTAGGCACTCCTCCAGTTAGTGTGGCTGCAACAATAATTATAAGTAATCCTTCGCCATTCAAGCATTTCATTATTTTTTCATCCCCAGGTTTTGATTACAATGATGAGTTTAAAAAGAAATCAAAATTGTATAAAAAAGAAAGAAAACAACTAATAGAGAGTTCATCTACTTTAACTTCAGAGTCTACAACAACCAATGTATACCCACATTTGAACCAAATAAATAAATCATGGAGTACATGTTTGTTGTTCCCACAAATCAAAATAAACTAGAAAATATATGGATCACTCTGAATTTCAGGTGAGTGGTTTCCAATTCGGTTTTTCTGGATACAATTTTTTTGACAAAATTAATGTATCAAAGAAGAAAAATGAATTGGTGTACATATCATTGTTAAAGAAAGAGAGAGAGAAAAGGTTGAAGTTTCAAATAGAAAAGTTACAAGTAGACTTAGAAAATGAGAAAGTAAAGAGGAAAGCAACAGATAACAAGAGCAATGAATTAGAAAAAAGAATAAGAAAATCTGCCTCTACATCTACAAGCAAGGAGGATAAAAAAACAAAGGTGGAATTGAATGAAGTGAAACAAAGGTTAGATGAGAGAAAAAATAAATTTGATGAGGAAAAATACACTTCATAAAAATTAAAACAAAACCTAGCAAAAGTGAATCAACAGTGGGAAAAAAAATTGGAGGAAGAGAGAAAAAAAAGTGAAAGGTTGGTGGCAGAGCTTAGGGAAGCAAAAATTGAAATAAACTCTTGTCAAAATAAGTTAACTGCATTTTGTAGAGAAATAATGAGGCATATGAAATAAAATATCTGGGAGGAAATAATACAGAGGATTGATCATTTGTGTGAATTACTTAAATTGATTGATGATCTAATAGTACATAATAGGAAGTTCAAGAAATATTTAATGGACAACAAAAACTATTTTTAATAGAGAAAACTACAAATCAAATTCAACAAACAATCTACAAAGCCAATGACAATGAATTGAAATCAAAAGGAATTAATAATCAGATTGATACATTAATGAAGTTGTCATCTATCATTTAAAGGTGTTTGAGAAGTGAAACAAAGGAATTTTTGGATTTGGCTACAAAAAAGATGAAGAAGCTGGATGAAAAGGTAAGGAACTTGACAAAGCTTGATTTTCCAAAGGTTTTTGACATAATTGAGCGATTCATTGGAAAGGATGATTTTAGAAAGAAGGTGGAGGATGTGTTGAACACCCAGAATACTAAGAGTTGGGTGAATTAGTATTCTTTTAAACCATTCAAACATTAAAACATTCAATCCACTTAACAAATTCAAATGCAGTAAATGAAATAAAGTATGGAACATTCAACATCTCATAACACCTGAACATTGGGATTTTTACGTGGAAAACTCAAAATGGGAAAAACCATGGTGAGGATTAGCTCACAACATATTATAACTAGGTTATTGTATATATTTAAAAAAATATCACTTTAGGTGGACTCACTACCCACTAAGAAAAAGATAGAAGAGATATTGTGGCTCACAACCTAGTTTGAACTGTTACAATTGCATCTATCATATGCATGAATTACAGTTCCAATGAAGCTCAATAAACTGAATCTACACACTTCATTTGATTTTGATCCAAAACTTTGCTTTCTTCTACATTCACATCACTCTAATCTTCTACTCAATATTCATAACTTAAAATCTGCACTACTTTGATAATATTCACATCACATATATGTCTTTTATTCCTTACATTAATTAAAACACCAAAACTGATCTAACATATATATCTGCTTCAAGCTTAACATCAATTAGGTCGACCTAATTATATGTAACATCCAAAATATAGAAAATTTAACTTGTCGACTCAAATCCTTTCATATATGCCTCGCGCCAAGATTCAAATCTCAAAATACTTTGAAATAGGTCGATATGGACCTATAATAGCTTCCATACAACAAAATAATACATATTTAGCCTTTGCATACTTTCATAGCACCGCATAGGACCTAATGAAAAAATTCTTCAACCATGTATCCATACTCAAACACATGTATGTCAAAACGTCAAGCCAATTGGAATCCTATTGACATTTTCCAATAACTCATTAAGACCACAAAGCCAAAAAAGTTATCCGCGAAGAAGTGCAGACTCTCCCACTCATATACACTGTACAAGAAATAACTGTAACTTTCTAGGTTGAACTTCTTCTACTTATATCTCTCATACCAAGAGCCAAAACATGACAAAATTCTAGAATCAGATACTTCTAACAACCAAAAAAATAATGTTAGAAGTGCAAAGTGAAATGTTCATTCGTGGAATGATGTAGACCTAAAAACTAGAGCTCTATTAAACAAAATTAATAGAGTTGACACTTAGTCAATTTTTCATCACAACCAACTTTACCATATCAAACCATTTTGCAAAAATATCTTCCACAAACACTCCAAAACCTGTTAGAATCAACCAAAATGATCTGCGATGATCTGCACCATGATATCCATATCAAGCTACAAGGTTGACATCAATGAAAACACTACACCACATAGTAATGTACATTGGGCTTATCCCTCACGCTCATGTTTCCAACCATAGCATCAATGAAATTCTTCCAACAAGATGCAAGGAAGATTGATTTGGACCAATTTCCTCAAAACCTAGATGAGGCGAACTATTTGGATTCCATGAAACCATTGATAACCTTGAATGCAACTTTGACTTAAACATTCAAGTTAGGTTTTGATTTCAATCATGAATTGTTAACAAATTTTCAAGTTAGACAACATCAGTTAGAATAAATGGCACTTCCAATAACTCAATAGTGGAACTTTCTAGAAAAGTTGATGGAATGATTTGATAATATGAGTTTCCAAGTTCCAACTCAGCTCTATGTAGAGTTGTCTTTGAGCAAGATTTTGCATTGCCTCTATGTATTCCTTCATTTAAAAAATCAATAAAAAATCAATTTCAAATTTAGTAATGTGTTCAATTATCTGTATTATTTATTTTCTCAATTGAAGAAAAACTTTGGTTTCAACTACTAGATACACATTAAACGATTGTTGATGTTCATTGTTGTATATGCTATTGTTGTTAATATGTTATTAAGCATTGAGTTGAGTGATGAATCATTGAGTACATGTTTAACATAGTTACAATATGAAATTATTAATAATATGTTAATTTATTTAATCTGATTCATGATTTCATGGAATACAATATAAAATATCATTAACTACAGTTTGAAATATAAAATGTAGCATAAAATTTAAATAACTATAAATTGTTAAATCTCTAGATAATAGTTAAAATTCAAAATCTAGATTCTACATTTGAAATGTGAAACATTGGAAAATAGTAGTACATTAATTTATTCAATCTAATTCATAAATTCATGAAATACTATATGAAATATCGTCAGCTATAGTTTGGAATATGATTCATGAAACCCTTATGTTATTGTTATATTTTTCTATTGACTGGTTATTTAGGTTGCCTTTTACTTAAGTTGTGTTGTTATGTCATGACACTGTGTTTACGAAACTCGCATACCCTATTACCTGATAGGTCCGATCGTTGTGGAATTTTATTTTATGGTATCGCATTAAAAAGTGAGTTTTGTACATGTGGTATTATGGTCATCTAAGTTGCTCTTATAAAAGTGCCCCTACCTCTTTCTGCGCTTCCACATTAGGATTTTTGATGAAGAGAAAAAGGCTTGTGGAATTGGGGAAGGTGTACAAGTTTCACAATCGATGACTAATTTTGGGGCATGAGACAACTTCCAGAGAGTGTTGTGTATAGATTCCATAGAATGTTGGCACATGGTGGAAGATTAAAGGATTCCATAAGTTTGTGTGCCCATAACAATATGTCCTTTTCTTGGTTGTGGAATCGCAGAAGGACACTATGTGACGATATTCTCTTGTGGGACATGAGAGAATCATATCAGATAGAGGGGACAGTTGTATCCTTTTCAAGAAAATCAAGGCTTCATGAAATGCTAGCATGTGGTGGAAGATAAAAGGATTCCGCAAGTTTGTGGTCCCATAGCGACATGTCCTTTTCTTGGTTATAAAACCACGAAAGGGCATTGTGCGACGGTATTCTCACATGGGATGTGGGAAAATCCTATTGGAGAGAGGGGATGGTTGCATCCTTTTCAAGAAAATAAGGGATTCAAATAATGTTGGAATGTGACAAAAGATTAAAGGATTATTCAAGTCTATGGGCCCATATCCTTTTTTTGGTTGCGGAACCACGAAAGGACACTATGTGATGATATTCTCACGTGGGATGTGGGAGAATCCTATTGGAGAAAGGGGACAATTACGTCCTTTTAAAAAAAAAAGGCTTTACTCATCATTGAGATTTTTAACTCCCTTCTAGATGGATGACCCATGTTCAAAATCAATAAACAGGTAGATTAATGAACTGCCCTCACATGAACAAGAAGTAATGACAAATGATGGCTCATATTTTTAGTTAATTTCCTTCATAAGTTTTCAATTATTATTTTTGGTCTGACATAGTAGTAAAATCCACAGAGGTGCACCCGCTCCACATCAAATTGAGCTCTAAACAATTAAAAAAATATTTCCTTGGAAAAATTCACCATTTTTAAAATCTTGAAGCTCCTAATCAAGTCTGCAAAATCTATTGCATAAGATTGTAAAATCCCAACAATATACTGTAGATTTTTTTAAAAATCATTTTGGAACTATGATTCGGTCAAACACTCAACCCTGTGGCTCTACATATGAAAGATCCTTTGAGGAGGATATTATGGCCTAGTTGTCGGGTTCCTCGAAACAACTTGTGCATAACCTCAACCGTAATGCAGTAGAGGGGATGGTAGACATAGCCAAAAATTGCAAAAATGTTGAGCTGAAGAATTAGGATGAAACAGTCACTGGGTGAGAATTTCTCCTATAATGGTATGGAAAAAGAAACCGCGATTCCCTATCTCTAATGCATGGACCTATGATTTGGGGAAGCTAGTTATTCCTAATGTCTTTATAAATGTGGAACTCATCAGATTCCTTGCTTTTGGGTATGATGAAAATATCCAAGTTATTAGGGAATTGGATGGAAGTGTCCTGATGGATATAACTAGGGAGTTTATTTTTAATGTTTTTAGACTCAATGTGGCCGCAAGTAAGGTTATAAACCTTGCTTCTTTTAGAAAAAACATCTGATAAGATAGAAGTAGCTTTAGAGTGAAATGGATCCCTAGGTTTAGATAGAAAGGTTTCAAAGGAAAGTCATTGGGAATCCTTGATAATGAACATGAGCCTTTTGATGTCAAGTATTTTGAAGACTATTTTAGAAGAACATATTAGGCATTATGCCAGGTGTTAGGAGAATATGCAAACTCAAAAATGCAGATACATCTTATGTATATGGTTGTTGATATACAACATCCTTTTGTCAATAGTGAATTTGAGTATGCCAGATTTTTAGTTGAGGCTATTCATAATTAGCTAGTGGATATTAAGTGAAGGCAAAGTGGTAAGGAGCTAAAGATGAATTTAAAGTGGTATTCTCTCCTTTTCCATATGCTTTTGTACAAAGGGAAATATCATTTCAGTAGAGTTTTACAACTGAACATGAAAGATAAAGAGGAATGATCTCCCAGTGCAATATTGGACCTATATTTGGACAAACATTGTAGTTAGTCCAATTATGTTACTTTTTGAGAATTGATTTATAAGATAAGTCATGGCAAGATTGGGTCTACCTAGAATCAAATTGCATAAGGAAATTTTGGATCTCCTTAGACCCAAAGATAGAGGCTGAAGTTAGGAGTATGACATAACTAGGGAAATAATTACCTTTATGACAAGTCTATTGTTATTAGAATGTATGGGTGATCTCAAGCCCCCCGTGTGCTACCCAGATATGTGTCACCCAAGTTGACATTCATGGAAATTATATGGAAATTGAATGAGACTGATCAATTCCATTTAAGGAAACAAAATAGAGGGTCTTTTTTCCCTTTTGTTATTGCCTTTTCAAATTTCACTTCAACTAGAGACGCGTTACGCAGGCTGAAAGAAATGATTGGGGAATACAAGTTATTTTAGGTAAAAGTTAGGGATTTTGACCTTGAAGGTTTCACACACAAGGTCAAGAAAAGTATAAAAAATTCTAATTTTTTCCATCAGATTGATGAAAATAAAGATGTCATAAGAAATTGTAAGGATGAATATGAGGTAATAAACAAAAAGGTGAAATGGATTGCATTCATCAAGGTAGAGGTTGCCAGAAAAAAGAAGGATAAGGATTATCTTAGAGCATTTTATGATATTGATGACCCAATTTCCAAGATTGAGGCGCTGTTGAAGAATTTTGACAGAGTTGTAGGTAAGGCCCCTACCATAGAAGAGATACCAACAAAGTGGCCTATACCCGACCTTTCTATTAGAAGGCCTCAAGGTCCTGTTATTAGAGAAAATATGCAATCAGACCCACCAAAGGTCACTCCCTCTCCTCCCCCTCAAATAATCAGTGTGGATTCTCCCCCAAGAGAGAAAACATAGAAGAGGATGAAATTTGAGCAACCACCATTATTGGTTGACTATCCCATCAATCTAGATGAAAGTGAAGATGTTCATATCACCATGGATGAAATTCAATAATATATGCCATCCCCCTAAGACCAAATATTGTTGGCCTTATTCAATAATGGTTTGGGTTGGATGTGGCTATGGGGATAGATAAACTTAATGAAATGAGGGAATTCACATGTTCACAATTCATTTTTGATAATGAGTTTGTAAACTTTTAGGAGTTTAAATATTTTGTTATGAGATAAAAGAGGGAGGAGTACCATAAAAGAGTTCAATTGGCACAAGAATATGTGCCTAGATAAAATTATGATGAAGTAGCTACAAAGGTAAGGGTAGAAATGAATTTTGAGTCCAAAAACATTACACCTAAAGAAGGGAGAAGAATGGTGCAATATAGTGGATTGCTACCACTCCTTGAATGTGACATTACTTTTGCAATTATCTTCGATACTATTAAGAAACAAGAAGGAGAAGTTTTCTACAAAAAAGAGGAAGCAAAGATGGCATGGTCAGGATTAGGGTTCAACCCACATTGGGAAGCTCTTGCAATCTGGGTGCTTTCCCCAAAAAACAAGTCTATGATTGCTAAAGCATTTAAGGATATCAATGGGAGCTTGATTATAAAGAGGTTATCTGACACCTCTACCCTTGAAGCTGTTGCATTAGTGGTAGATGTTGCCAAGTTTAATGAAGCTACTGTTCAAAGGTTACAAGACAAACTTAATACATTGTTGAAGGAATATAATGATCTCATGGAAGCTTACAACCAACAATAAGTATTATCGGCTCAAAAAAAATCCCTTCTTGGAAGTATGCAAGAAGCATGCTCCTCTTCTACAGTCCCCCCTACTCATTTGATGATTGAAAATGAAGAGCTTAAAGAAAAGATTAAAATGCTAGAAGAGAAATTGAAGAATGCTCAATAGACTCACCAAAAGGAGAATGTGCACATTGCAACATGCATCCTAGAGCACATACTATCTAAACTCTTAAGAAGGTTGGAAGATACCCGTGTGTCATATCTAAATTTGAGAGATGCCATTACCTGAATAAGTGGGGATCAAGAGTGGCTCAAATGTATATTTGAAATATGGAATCCTAGATTTACATATTTAGAAGGTATGTATAAGGGATCTAAAAACACATCTAATGCCCCACCTGGTATCCATCTTAATTTTGATATTGTCAAGATGGCACAAAATCATAAAGGGTATATGGAAAGTATAATTAAAGTTGTATGAGAAAAAAATGAACTCTTTCATAAATATTGACAAAAGGGTTGTACCCTGCTTGGTAGAAGATATCGGGGAGTTGAAGACTCTAGAGAAATAGAAGGATAGTTTCAATATATTGTAATCCCCACACTCCTCCCTCTAATTTTCAAATATGAAAAAGTTGATTTAAATCAACTTAATTCCTATTCAAATAGGATGATCAATGCATAACAATTGATGGATTTTTTTTGTAAAGAGGCCAGTGATTTACTTGATGCCAAGTATCATCCAAATTTGAAGAATGAGTAAAATCTCTTAGCTCATGACTAGACTTCTAAGGATATGTTTAAGGCATGAAATGAAAAGTATAATTATTTACTCGACCTATGAGTGCATCCATGTTTTTATCCTATACCTCTTGTCTAAGATTTTGGTTGTCAGAAAGGTTTGGGATGAGGTTCTTTGCTTGTTTCTTCCCTTATGTTATAAAAGGGAATCCTGAGCCTCATTCAAAGGGTTTTGATTTTTGATCTTTCATCTTTGTAAGCTCATTTTGCATAGTTTAAGATATTTGATAACATAGATTGGAAATGCAATTTTTCTTTGTAATAATAACAGATGATTCAAATACTTAGTGTATTTATTTAATTTTGAATATCGATCTATCTTGCTCTCTAGTATTGTATTCACTATCTTTTGAATCAGAATAATCAAGGGTTATTTATAAGTTGTCACATCACATCATGTGTAATGGATGTTGAACTCTTAGCTTCTATTCAAGTAATGGATTAATATTTCTTTCAGTTATTCATCAAAGATTGTGTGAATGCAATAGGAATTTATAAGTAGTGTGATAAGAATTGTTCTTTGCTTGGTTTATCATTGTAAGGAATTGAGGTTATAAGAAGCCATGAGTTGGTCTATTGTAGGAGTATAATTTATTTTCTGATTTTTTTGTAGATAAGGCATTGATCAAAATAATTCATAAAGTTTAAAGATTGATGCAGAATCACATATCAAATCAAAACTCAAAATTTAACTTTATTGTAAATTTTATGTTTTATGCATAAATCCATGTTAGCAAGGAAACATTAAGCATTGAGTTGAATGATGAATCACTGAGTACATGTAAAACTTATCAATATGACATAATTAAATATGAAATTATTAATAATATGTTAATCTATTCAATTTAATTCACAATTTCATGGAATACAATATAAAATATCATCAACTATAGTTTGGAATATGATTCTTGAAGTGTAGTATAAACACCTAAAAACTACTAATTCACTTCCATTTTCCAAATCAAGTCTTGGTCCTCAGTCTGATGATGAGATTGAGATTTGTCTTGACTCTGAGTTTGGTCTTCATTTTATTTGACTTATGTATGTTCAGTTAACTACATCTCAAGATCAACATTCATTGTGTCACTGCCATTTATGCCACTACCACCAAGGTTTGGAGTGTTGCAAAGCCCTCTTCTTTCACATATACACTTCTAGATTTTGAGTGCCCTTTCAAAATGAAAACTTTAGACATTATACCTAGTTGTAAACACCCTCAAGTAATTTTCCAAATTCTTGTCTAGTTTACTTCTTATCTTTGATTTCAAAAACCCCAATGCACTAAAAAGTCTCTCATCCTCCACCAACGCCAATATCATTGTTTGAAATAAATTAGCAAGTTTGAAATATTCTAATAATGATTCACAAAATATTTCACTCTGACCTAAGGTTGGGAAAAACCTTGTTATTGATCCCACTTCCATGGGATTCTCCATGGACTCTTTATTGGTCAATCATACTTACTACAAAATTCTTAGCTTGTTCTCTAAGCTTAATTTCATTTATAATTCCTCCTATTTTTGTCCATTGTATTCTGCACTTTTCAAAAAGTGTTCAACCAAGGTAATTACTTTTTTATGAAAAAAATTTGGGCTCACTTGGTTTCCTAAAGTCTAAAATTGAGGATACACAATAGACATGGCTTCAAGTATTTCTTCTCGATGGAATCGTTCATAAATATCTAAGGAAAGTCATTTTGCAATATCCTTTAAATTAACACTATCAGATTTAAAAATATTGTTAAAAGCTTCCTTTGTAATAGGTACTTCTCTGGTAGAGCTCCTGATTGTCATACAATAGTGCATTGGTATCTCAAATCCATGTACAAAGACACATAACTGCTTGCTTGCATTAAACTGTAAATAATTTTTAGAATCATTCAAATATGTAATTAATTGCCAACTTACAAAATTTGGACTTTGAAATGGATAATATGTTAGCTCTAGATATAGATTATTGAGGGTCATGCATGTCATTCTATGTAGTTTAGTATATTCATAGATATAAATAGTTTTGTCTCAAGATTTCTTCACATGATTATTCATTTCATCTAGTATGGGGAGAAGACTAGCTAAATTTAAGAGCGTCTCTATATTGCTTAACCTATGTAAGAGGTCAAAAGCTTTGTCTATTGTGTTGTGATGTTCGTAAATTACTCCAATCAAGGATCAATATTCTGAAAAAAAAATCATTAGGCTGGTCCATGCAAGGAGATCCATTTGGCATTAACATCCTTAAGAAGATTGTTTCCTCTTATTATTCTCTCAACAAAATTTCAAAATCCTGCAAATTTTTTGGGACTTCGACATAAGTATACATATAGCCCACAAACTAGATTTTCAACTTTTGATATACTATAAGAAACTTGCTTACAATTCTAAATGCTAAATTCATTCTATGGGCCATGCAGTGAATGTTAATCATGTATGGTGAACAAGTAGTTTTTAACTTTACGCAAAGACTACTCCTGTGATCTTTCATTACTGTAGCTCCATCAACTCCTACACACACCAACTTTTTGGCAATTGTCAAGTCATTCGTACTCTAATTTCATTCAAAGATTTCTTAGCTAGCTCAAATAGATTTTGCGATGTTGAACTGTCCTTCATTTTATGAACACAAAGAAGATGAGGTTGGTGGGACATGTTGGTGTATAATATACACATGCATACATACCCAAGAAGTATTATCTACCGCATTTACTTCATCTAAATATAATGTAGTGAATTTTGATTCTTTTATTTTTTCTTGTAACTCTTTTTTTTCCACCTTGACAAGATAAATTGCCCATTCCCATCCAATGTTGATTGACCAATGTGTGCGAGGAAAGTGTGGAACACCCAAAAAGGATAATAAATTATTATATTGTGGGTAGTCTGTCAAAGGATTCCCTCTGGACAAAACATGAAAAATAACACATGTAAAAAATTTTTGCTAGTTGAGTTGCTGCTATTACCTTTCCAAATTGAGCTTCAATTGAACCTCCACATGCAGTAAGCTTCACCATTCTTTGCATATGCTCATCATATTCTAGGGCATACTTAACATGAAAACATTCTTCCTTTGATTTCCATCTTATTGCTGATTTTTCCTTTCCTTCTATGATTTTGTTTTCATAAACTTTACCGATATGATTTTCTATAGTGTCAAGCTTTAACTGCAACTTATTGTCTCTTTTACATTTCTAACTATAAATTTTACACTTGAATTCTGTTGGAGGTTCATCTTTATTTGCATTCTCCACTAGTTCAATGAATGGGTACTTCAACACTCAATCAATCTGAAAATTCCTTGTCATTTTGCACTCACACCTTGTTTTTAATTTTTCTTTTCTTTTCTTACTACCAACATCATCTATGGTGCCAACATTTTTATCCAAGTCAATTATCTAATTTTGGCTAACCAAGGTATCCCTTGAAACATTTTCTAAAATATTTCCATCCTCATTTGACTCAATTAACTCAATCCCACCTTCCAATGAGGTATTGTGAATTCCTTCTTCTTTAATATTTGGTGCAAGAGTTGATTATGTAGCTCCATCTTGATTTGACGGATCAAAAACATTACCAATTCCAAAGTAATACTTTATGGTAACTACATTTTGGGCATTTTGACGGCCTCCCAATCCCTTGACCACCTTGAGGAGTCTTGCCCTTGTCTCACTTTTTTCTCGACATCTTGATCTCTCACTTCGAATAAAAGATGGAAAAAAATGTCTTCTTGTTTAGAAAGGACATAGAATATAGATCCCATTCCCTACTCAATATCATCTTTAATATTGAAGTAAGAATGGAAAAGAGATAAAAAAATCTTGTAACACTATGAAAAAATAATTACTTACCTTTAGGTTTTCACTGACTTGCTATTCATTAATGTAGGAATGCCTGTGTTTTAAGTTTATAACTTGCCTACGATCAAGGTTTTGAAGTCCAACTTCCGAATTGGGAGCTCATAAGTTTAGAACTAAACAAACTATGTAAGAATAAATTAGAGTTTTGATTGTATTTATATCAATCCATATTTGGAAAATTTCATAGGATTTTTAAATGGTATAGTAAAAATTTGGCAGATCTATCATGATTATAAAATGATACATTTAAGTGTTGGGTGAATCAAACCTCGATGAAACACATACATTGCAATTTTCAAGGTGATTATGGCCCTACGATTAGCATGGAGGTGTCATGGTAATTGGTGAAATGTGTCCTCAAACGTAGTTATTTTTTAATGTTATTGGAAAAATGGATCCTCATAAGCAATTATTTGTAAATTTTTAATTGGTGAATGGGTCATCATATGCAATCAACATTTAATGATGTTGGCGAGACGTGTCCTGATACATAATGTCATTTTGATAATATTGGAAAATATGTAGTTGATTTAATACATGCTTTCAAGATTCTAGGCAAAAATATTAATCAGTTCGTTTGAAATGTATAGTTTGTGATGGAAAAAATATTACTTACATATGCCTCATAAAATAAATTGATGGAGAATGGAAATGCATTGGACTGATAATTCATAAATTTCAGGCGATTTGGCCATCCTATTGGTTGTGATTTATTTGCCAATTTCAACTTGTCCGATATGTACTATTCACCAATTGGCAAAGATTATCCACTAAAAAATTCCCTGACAAGAAGTCCTAGAGAAGTATGAGGCAAAAAAGGATGAAAACTTGCCTCCTCTGGATAATGAGAAGCCTTCTAAAGAAGAAAAAAATTGAGAAGATTGCTCCAGTAATGAAGAAATGGAGAAGTGTGAGCAAAAGGAAGGAGAAAATACAAAAGTTGTTGGTGAATCCTTAAGAACCTCTGGAATTCATTGAAGGATTTATTAGATATGCAGCTATAACTTGAACCAGTGGTGTCTTCACAACTCTTGCAAATACCCATGTTGCAAGGACAAGTTGATACGAGTAAGATCTCTCCCCTATACAAGCTATAGCTTGGTGATGTGTTTCATGCCTCTACAAGGAAGGAAATATTACAAACACACCAAAAGAGTACATAAATGATTGAAGAAGCTATTAAGGTGCTGTAAGAAGGTATTCTTGATGCAACTATTGATGATTTCTTGTCTGGTGTACATAATTTGAAGTTGTTGCTGGATTCCTTTAAGGATTATTTTGTCAGTTTGGAAGAGAAATTATAAAAAGAAATGAAAAAGAAGGTCAATGATAAGAGATTGACCGAAGTATTTGATAAGTGCAATGTTGCACATGGAAAGTTTCAAGGCAACTTGAGAGATGTTCAGAAATGCTTGGATGACGCAAAAGTTTTTTTCAATTTTGCTTAAAATGGCCTAACTCTAAAAGGAGCATAAAGGACCAAATGGACTCAATAGAATCACAAATTGCTCAAGCCTTTGGTGCATATGATCTGACAAATGAAGCAGATTGTGCGAAAAGGAAGCAATAGAGAATTTGCATGGAAAGTTCTTCCTACTACAAGAACAAAAAGAAAAGATCATTATGTAGTATAGTCAGCTTAGAGATTTGGTAAGTGCAAAGCTTACATCCTTGACTAGGGTTCTTGCTAGTGTTGACAAGGTGGTACAGATGAATGTGGTGCCCAGTACCCTAGATGAAGGAGAAGATATCCTTATTCAATTTGAGAATCATTATAGTATACTTTCCTTCACCAAGAAGGATTGGGAGATAAGAAAGAAGGAATGGGAGGCACACCTCGCTAAACTGAAGGTGTTTAACAAGGGTATTTTACCCTCTGATATTTTGAGGTGTACATTTCTATTTTGTTTATGTAGTTTTTGGTTTCTATGTACATATGTGGAAGTAATGGATATGTGTTTCAGTACATTTTTGGCTATTTTTGATGGATAACATTATTAGAGGAAGCCAATCTAATATAAATTATTGGAGAAGTATTGAGTATAGGAGTGAAGCAGTAAGGGGGAGTTATTCTCATGTGTATACACTTATATCAGTTAAGGGGGAGTAGTTTGAAAGGTATGATATTATTGTTGGGAACAAGTGCCTCAACTTCTAGCTTGAACCTCTGTAAAAGACTTGGCATTTTGCAGCCTTTTTAGGACTTTACCTCCCTACAATTGGAAGTTCTTCTTAGAGGCGCGATAGTGCAGTTTATTGCCATACTACAGACCTCTGTTGCTCTGTCCACAGTTGGGTGGTGTTACCTCCATACTACAGGGTCTCTGTCTTGAGCTGGCTGTAACGCGGTTGACTACATGGTCAGTTTGAAGGTTTACCTCCCTATCGTGGAGGTTGCTCGAAGGAGGTGCGATGGCTGTGGTGAACGAAGACAGTCATCAAACATCGCTTACCACCATACCACGATGGCCTTTTGGCCATGTTGCGGTGGCATGGTAAGCCTTGGTGGTCAGAGATGACACTTACCTCCTTATCGTGGAGGTCTAGTGGTCGGGGCGTGGTGGGTTCGACAGTTGACTCTGGCGGTTACCTCCATACCGCGAGAGGCTTTGTTCAACCTCGTGATTGAGCAGTGGCACTGCCATATCATGGAGGGTTGATTCAAGCTTAGTGGTGGCATGATGAAGGTGGAAAATGGGTGGTCAAGTGCCCATCGCCATACCACAACAGCTCCTTTGCTCTATTGCGGTGGTGCGGTATGTCTACCACCAGACCGTGGAGGCTGAGAAAGAGATGGGCGATACTGAGGTGACACCACCATACCGCGGTGGTCTCTTTGGCTCGACAAGGTAGCATGGTAAGAGGGGTTTGACATTTGTGTTGATCGGTTTGACTTGACTGGAAGCGGTGGAGAAATAGGAAGGCGACACGTGGCAAGTAATCAACAACTGATTGGCTGAAGTTTGAAACAGTGAAAGAATTAACTACAAGGCTCGATTTAGCAGGTGACAAGATCCAACGATGGAAAAGAGAATTAATGCCTAGATGACTCGATGTGTGATTGTAGGGCGACTTGGTCAGAAGCGATCAAATTCATTTTTCAGAAGGAAGGTGCATAATAATGGCACCTAATTGGTTGGTTGGAAGAATATGTAGGAAAGACTTGTAATAGTCAGATACATAGGTATAGTCACTAAGGTGCCGAAAAATATTGAGAATTCATTGTATGCTGGAAAGCATTGTAACAGTGAGAGTAGTCGAAATGAAGTCCGCTGTTGTGAGTTGACGATTAGAGAGAGAGAAGTCTGTTAACTTTGTATGTAAGCTTTTACTATAATACAAAGTGATTTCTCTTGGTTTGGTGGGTTTTTTATCATAAGGGTTTTCCCACGTAAATCTAGTGTTATCTCTGTGATTGTTATTTTTTGTTACTCTTGCTTTCTTGTATGTGTTCATCTTAAGTGTTTTAAAGTTTTAAAATTGGTCTTTGCACTACTCCTTTGTGGTTTTAGTGTTAGGAAAGCATTTTTGCATTGTCTGTTTTCCTTTCAAGTGGTATCAAAGCTTGGCCAGTTGTGTTATCCTTGTTAGTAGGGCTGCTTTTTTGTGCTAATTTTGTTCCAGTGGGAGTCTTGCAAAGTTGGAACCTAGTTCTATTTGAGATGACGAGTACATCAGGTAGAGTAGAGATTGAAAAATTCAATGGCAACAACTTTGAGTTGTGGAAACTTAAAATGGAAGAATTGCTTGTGGATAGAGACCTCTGGGTTGCTGTGTCTGGAACTATGCCACAAGGTATGAAGCAAGAAGATTGGGACCTTGCAGATAGAAAATCAAGAGGATTGATAGGACTTAGTCTAGCCAATTTTGTACTCCTGAACCTCCATGAGGAGAAGTCCGCAGCTTCATTATGGAAGAAGCTTGGTGATATTTATCAAGGAAATTCTCTGGTAAATAAGTTATTCCTGAGGAAGAAGTTGTACTCCTTGAAGATGGAAGAAGGTGCATCTGTTGCAGACCATCTGAACTCATTTTATATGAGTTTTGCTCAATTGGCATCTATGGGTGTGAAGATAGAGGAGGAGGATCATTGCATGCTCCTGTTATGCTCGTTATCTGACACCTGGGATCATCTTGTAATGGATATTGGAAGTACAACCACTACTTTCAAGATGGAAGATGTTGTTACCTCACTGCTAACTGAAGAGATGCAGAGGAAGTCTTCAAAGATGGCCAAAGAGGCCCTTGGTGTTCAAGGTAGATCAAAGGAGAAAGGCAAGAAGAAGGACAAGAAATCTAAATCTAAATCTTGAGGGAGATCAAAGTCTCCTGGTAAAAAGTCCAAGGTGAAATGGTGGAATTGTGGGCAGCCTGGCCATATCCGAAAGGATTGTAAGGAGGAGAAGAAGAAGAATAAGGCTTCAGACAATGACTCTTCTCGAAGTGATGCAGATGCCTTCATTGCAGCCTTGGAAACTTAGGCATCAAATGATGTCTGGCTTGTTGACTCAGGTGCAACACATGACATCTCATAGAGAGTGGCTCACTAAGTATGAAAAGTATGATGGTGGAAAGGTGTACCTATCAACTGATTCAACACTGGAGATTGTTGGCCATGGAAGAGTCAAAATATAGTTCCTTGATGGAAGAATCAAAGGGATTGGTGATGTACTGCACATACCAAGTTTGGCTCATAACTTACTTTCTATCAGTAAGCTGAATGATGTTGGTGTGGAAGTTTCTTCTTGAGTAAAGGATGTAAAATGGCTAGAAGCGCCATGGTGCTGGCTAAGGGTGTATGTTCTGGCAATCTGTACAAGCTAGATTCACGTCCTATTCAATGTAATGTCTTTGTAAAGTCAAGAAAATATTCTCCTGTAGAGAAGGACAATGAAGCTCCTCTAGGTGAAAATACCTTGGAGGTGAAACTCCTAGCTGAGAAAACCATGTTGTGGCATCATAGACTCAGTCACATAGGTGAGAAAGTTTTAAAAACCTTGAAAAATAAAAATCTTGTTGAAGGGCTTGTTGACTTTAACCTTGAGTTCAAATTTTGTGAACATTGCATATATGGAAAGCAACACCGTGTTTCATTTTATTCGAGTCCTCATAAATCTTCTGGTGTACTGGATTATGTTCATTTTGATGTGTTTGGTCCAGTTAATGTTCCTTCATTATTGAAGTCTAGATATTATGTTTCTTTTATTGATGACTATTCGAGAAGGGAATTTATATACTTTGTTAAGAGTAAATCAGAAGTATTCAGTCAGTTTAAAGAATTCAAAACTTTGGTAGAAAATCAGACTGCAAAGAAAATTAAATGTTTAAGGATAGATGTGGCGGTGAGTTCTATTTTGCAGATTTTGAAAGGTACTGTAAAGACCATGGGATTAGAAGGCATAAAACTACACCTTATACTCCACAATAGAATGGAGTTGCTGAATGGTTGAACATAACATTAATGGAGAGAGCGAGAAGTATGTTGAGCAGTGCTGGTCTAGAGAAAAAGTTCTGAGATGAGGCTGTGGCTACAACATGTTACCTGGTAAATCATTCACCTTGTTCTGCTCTTGTTGAAAAAACACCTTTGGAAGCGTGGTCTGGTAAGAAGCCCTCTCTGAGACATATTCGTTTCTTTGGTTGTGAGGCATATGCATATGTTCCAAATGCGAAAAGATCAAAGTTGGAGAACAAGGTTGTTAAATGTATCTTCATCGACTACGGTGTCAGTGTGAAGGGATACTTGGAATCCTGATACTAAAAAGGTTTTGTACAAAAAAAGTGTAATATTTCATGAGTTGAAACCTTCAGTAGCTGATCCACAACTAGAGACAAAAAAAAGAGAAAAGAAGAATGATGTAGTTGAAATTCCCTAGACTCCAGAAAAAGAGGAACTACATGGTGTACCTGAAACTAAGGAGAGTTCAAGCAACTCTGAGAGTTTTGAAGATGAAGAACCTCAACCTCAACTAGTAAGAAGGTCTACATGAGAAAAATGACAACCTAATAGGTATGGTTTCTCTATGTTAGATTCAAACTATGCCTATGATTTGATTACTAGCACTGATGAGACTAGGACTGTGAAAGAAGCTATTAACATGTCTGATTCAAATTCCTAGTTGGAAGTCATGAATGAAGAAATGGAATCATTGAAGAAAAGTGAAACCTGGGATTTGGTACCTTTGCCTAAAGGGCGAAAGCCAGTTGGCTGTAAATGGGTATTTAAGAACAAGACTGGTCTAGATGGCAGTGTTGAAAAGTATACGACAAGGTTGGTTGCAAAGAGATTTTCCCAAATTGAGGGAATTGATTATGGAGAAATATTTTCCCCTATAGAAAAGCTGACATCTATCAAATTTATTTTGTCATTGGCAACAACGTATGACTTAGAGATCAAGCAAATGGATGTGAAGACAAAATTTCTCCACGGAGAGCTAGAAGAAGAGATTTATATGTCCTAGCATGAGCACTTCATTGAAAAAGGTAAATAAAATCTGGTCTGCAGATTAAAGAAATCTCTGTATGGTTTGAAGTAGTATCCTAGAATGTGGTACCATAAATTTGACACTATTGTGCTATCTATGGGATTTGTGAGATCAAAATATGATCATTGTGTTTATTAAAAATCTTAAAATGATCGTGCGCTTATTATTACCTTGTATGTGGATGATATGTTGTTCATAGGAAATAGTAAGACTATGATTTCTGATCTTAAATCTCAGTTGTCTGCAAAGTTCAAAATGAAAGATTTGGGTGTAGGAAGGTATATTTTGGGGATGGAAATAACTAGGGACAAAACGAGTAGAAAGCTTTGGGTTAGTTAGAGTAAGTATGTTAACACTGTTTTGGAGAGATTTGGTATGAATGATTGCAAGCAACTATTTGTTCCAGTTATACAAGGAACAAAGCTATCTGTTGAAGACTATCCAAAATATGCTACTGAGATGGAGGACATGACCAGGGTGCCTTATGCAAGTGTTGTTGGCAGTCTAATGTATGCAATGGTCTATACAAGGCTAGACATTGCCCAAGCAGTGGGAGTTTTGAGCCATTTTATGGAAAATCTAGGAAGGACACACTAGGATGCTGTGAAGAGAGTGTTTAGATATTTGAGAGGTACTTCAGAATATGCTCTGTGTTGCCATGAAAATTTGGTTGCATCACAAAGAACACTCAACATTCGTGGATATATGGATTCTGATTGGGAAGGGGACATTGAAAATAGGAGATCCACCAGTGGATACACTTTCATGTTAAATGGTGGTGCAGTCAGTTAGATGAGCAAGTGATAAGCTATAGTTGCTTTGTCCACTACATAAGTAGAATAAATGGAAACAACACACACCTGCAAAGAAGCTATTTGGCTGAGCCGTTTGTGTTATGATATTGGTTTTAATGCAGGGAAGATTACAATTTGCTGTGATAGTCAGAGTGCCATTTGTTTGGCAAAGAATCCTACTTTCCATGCCAGGACGAAGCACCTTGATGTGCAGTATCACTTTGTTAGAGACATGGTGGAGGATGGAAATGTTTGTTTGGAAAAGGTTGATACCTTGAAGAATGTTACAGATGTATTATTGAAGCCAGAGCACGAACAAGTTTAGATGGTGCATAGATTCAATGGGCTGTGGGGCCTATGATCGTCAGTAAATTCAAAGTCTAGAGGAATCTAGGAAGTCTTCGTCAAGTGGGAGCTTATTGGGAACAGGTGCCTCAAATTATGGCTTGAACCTCTATAAAAGACTTGGCATTTTGCAACCTTTTTTGGACTTTACCTCCCTATCGCTTGGAGTTCTTCTTAGAGGAACGGTAGCGTAGTTTACCGCCATACCACGAGGTCTCTATCTTGAGCTGGCAGTAGCATGGTTGACTACGCGACCAGTTTGAAGGTTTACCTCCCTACCGCAGAGGTTTCTTGAAGGAGGCATGGTGGTCATGGTGAAAAAAGATAGTCAGCGAAGATCACTTACCGCCATACCACAATGGCCTTTTAGCCATTTTGTGGTGGTGTGGTAAGCCTTAGTAGTCAAAGACGATGCTTACCTCCTTACCATAGAGGTCTAGTGGCCAGGGCACGGTAGCATGGTGGGTTCGACGGTCGGCTCTAGCAGTTACCTCCATACCATGGGAGGCTTTGTTCAACCTCGTGGTTGAGCGGTGGCACTGCCATACTGCAGAGGGTTGATCTGAGCTCAACGATGACGTGGTGAAGGTGGCAGATGGGTGGTCAAGTGCCCATCGCCATACCACAATGACTCCTTTGCTCTGTCGCGGTGGTGTAGTATGTCTACCGCCAAACTGCAGAGTCTGAGAAGGAGATGGGTGGTACTAAGGTGACACCACCATACCACAGTCGTCTCTTTGGCTCGACAAGGTAGTGTGGTAAGAGGAGTTCAACATTTGTGTTGATTGGTCTGACTTGACTGGAAGTGGTGGATGAATAGGAAGGTGACACATGGCATGCAATCAATGACTAATTGGTCTAAGTTTGAAGCGGTGAAAGTATTAACTACAAGGCTTGATTCAACAGGTGACATGATCTGATTATGGCAAAGAGAATTAATGCCTGGACGACCCAGTGTGTGATTACAGGGTGACTTGGTCAGAAGCGATCAAATTCATTTATCAGAAGAAAGGTGCATAATAATGGCACCCATTTGGTTGGTTGGCATAATATGTAGGAAAGACTTGTAATAGTCGGATACATAGGTGTAGTCACTAAGGTGACAAAAAATATTGAGAATTCATTGTATGCTGAAAAGCATTGTAACATTGAAAGTAGTCAAACCGAAGTCTGTTGTTGTGAGTTGATGATCAAAGAGAGAGAGGTTTGTTAACTTTGTATGTAATCTTTTATTGTAATACAAAGTGATTGCTCTTGGTCTGGTGGGTTTTTTCTCATAAGGGTTTTCCCACGTAAATTTGGTGTTATCTCTGTGATTGTTATTTTCTGTTACTCTTTCTTTCTTGTATGTGTTCATCTTAAGTGTTTTAAATTTTTAAAGCTGGTCTTTGCACTACTCCTCTATGGTTTTAGTGTTAGGAAAGTGTTTCCGCACTATTTGTTTTCCTTTCAATTATGAGCCCTTTTCCCTTGATGTCAAGGGGGGAGAAGTTTGAGCAATTTTGAAGAGTGAGAGTGTGTTTCCATCTATGACAAAGGGGGATATTGTTGAAGACTGGGGTTGTTGGTAACATGAGCATGATGATGTATAAATGATGTTGATGTATGGTGTGGGGAGATTATTGAAGATTGATGAGAATGACAGTGTATGGTGTCCTCATTAATGGAAACCCATTATAGAGATACAATAGTGTTGGTCTGAAGAAGATGAAATATTTTGTAGATTTGCCTAAGTCTCAGTGTACAATTTTTAGTATTCAGTGAACTAGTTTTGTGGTCTACATTGCTCTGCTATGAAGAATCTAGTCACATATTTTTGAGTTAATATTGGTGCATGTTAAAGGTGTCTAAATCCAAATGTTCAAGCTTGTATCTCTTTTGCAGTCAAAGATAATGTTGACATAGTATCAACTCTGGAAATGATAAAATTATAGTTATAGAGTGTATGTTGGAATGTTTCGCATTCCATTGCGCATGAATATTTTTCTATGTCATTCTAAATAAGTGTTTGAGGATGTCAATAGTGTGTATGATCTATGTGGCAAGTGTTGTGGTGGTCCTTGTGTCGAGTTGTGAGTGAACAATTGGTTCATTCATTGTTACTTCACCAATTTTATTATATGGTACCGACCTCAAGATTTTGGGGTTGTACAGAGTTGAATTATGTATGCAGTAGAATCATGGGAGTGATTATAGGTCATGCCGACCTATTTTGATTGTGTTCATGCCTTGGTTTTTTTCAAAAGGTGTATGTGTTGATGTTTTGGGCTGACAAGTTATGAGGATGCACGATACATCTAATTAGGTCGACGTAATTGATGTTTTGGTTGGTTGTAGTATATATACAAGGTTGATTCATTGTGTGAATGTGGATAGACAAATTTTAGAGTGTATGTGCGAATTTTGGTGTGGAGAGAAGTGTGAAGTGTAATTGTGGCGAAGAATGAAATGTTTTAAGCTAGTTTTATGAGCTTTAGTGGAACTATATCTTCATCTACGTCAGATGCATTGTTAGCAGTTCATCATTAGGAGAGAGCCACCATTTATTTCATCTCTTTCTATTTTGGGCAATGGGCCCTTTTGCAGTGACCCACTGATAGTGATCCATTCTCTTTTTGGACAGAGAGTCCACCATTTTGTATCAAACATTGTAACCAGTTATAATATATTGCGAGCTAATCCTCACTATGGTTTTTCCCTTTCAAGGGTTTTCCATGTAAATATGGTGTTCTTGTGCTATTTGATATGATGCATTCTTTATATGTTCCTTTCATTTATTGCAATTTAAATATGATGCTTTGAATGGATGTTTGAATTGACAAAGTTAATAAGTTTTAGTGAATACTGATTCACCCCCCTCTCAATATTTCAAGTGTTTAACAAACATGTAGACTCTGAGTTAATAATGGATCAACTCTCACTAGAGAGGTGTGAGGGAGTGGGGATAATGAATGAGATAGTATTTTATAGAAGGTTAGAAACCATATTATCATACTAGGACCATGTGGCACATGGATTTATCAAGGGGAAATTAGGCGAGGATGTTTTATTAATAGGAAAGTGATCAAAAGTGACCATCAAAGGGAATTTTATTACAAACATGACATTTAATGTTTTAGAATGTTCATTTGGCTATGACTTCTCTAGTTATTTAAGCTAGACCAGTTTATTGACATGAAAACATAAAATTTCAATAAGGTTACTCATAAGGATGTCACATGGGCTTAGGGATAGAATAAGAAGGTTTGACCCCCACCCTATAATGCACATAGATGACATGGTGGGAGTTGAAGATTAAAGTTGGAATTTTATAAGAATATTGTAGGGATCTAGAGGAATTTTTGTGGTGCATCATGTGTACCATTTTAGGGATTAGTTAGAAGTGGGGAGTCATAACACAATTCCCCACTTTTGTGGCCTCTATCTTTATAGATTATGTTGATAAAATGAGATATATTCTAGGGTTTAATTTCCTTCCTTGCCTAGTCATCAAGGTGGTTGTCCTACTAATGGTTTACGTTGCGGGTTGAAGAAGTAGTGGATTTATGCTATTATTCTTAGGAGTCCTATGAGTCATTGGGTGTGATATGATATAATTTTGGTCAATATTTTCCTATTTTTATGGTTATTTTTATTCTATGATTGTGTAGTGGTTAGTAACTAATACCATGTTACAATTATAGGGTTAGGGTTTGGTTAATTGGTTAGGTTTTTTCTACCCTATTATTTTATTTAGAATTTATTTTCGGTAGGTGAAAGTATTTTTTTGCAATAAATGTTAGCTATTTCTATATTATATCTTTGTATCTCGATAATAGATTTCAAGGGCAAGGCCCCAATAGAACCCCAAGTATTAAATCTAAATTTAATATTATTTTAAAGTTAATTATAGTAGAAAAATTATTATAATTTTATTTTATATTTTAATTTATTGCTTTATTAATATTATAATTTTATAATTTATTAACTTCATAATTCTAAATTATTATTTATTTTTTAATTTACTATATTTATATTTTATATTTTTGTTTCTTTAATGTTTTTTGATAATTTAATTCATTAATCTATTAATTTTTTATAAGTTTATGCATATTAATTTACTATTTTTTTCTTGATGCATGTAAAATTTGTGGAAATGAAATGCTTATTCAAGGATATGAAGGGTTTAAAACATGTTATTAAAGAATAAATTTACCTAGATGTACTAATGGTGATATATTCACAACCATGTAAATTTCCATTTAGTTTTAGGTCCATTTTGATGGAATGCCTTAATATAATTACATATTATAGAATGACACAATCTTGTGTGAAGTTGGGATCATTTTTTGATTCTTTCCTCATCCAAATTTACACATATTCCATTAAAGTTTCCAAGTATCCTAGATCTAGATCCACACATATTTTTAAATACATTAACCATATATTATACATGTACTCTTACATCTACTCCCAATTTAAGAAAGGCTTATTTTCCTTTATATTTTAATCAACTAAATTGATCTTACACCACCCCAGGGATTTATTTTAGGGTTTATATAATAATTTTTTTCAGCATCATTATTTATTTTCATATTTCCTAGGGCTTAGATTCATTTATTATTATTATATCCTTACTTAGGTTTTGGACTTACATAGTGATTGTAATGGCATAAATTTACACCTAGTGCATATTCCCACTATATTACCTCATTTTGTCCTTACAAACTCAATAATGCAAAAACCTACCACCTTTTCCTTGATTTTCACATGCATCCTTGTCATTTTTTGTCAGTGATGGAATTTTTGTTAGGGACACCCACACACTGCACGAATGTCTATGTGTTGCGCTTCCGTCTTGACAAGATTCTCAGGGCCAGTGGATGTTGAGGCATTACAATTCCATATCAACCTATGAATTGTAACATCCTTGCAAACATTGACCACCCAAAAAAAACCCTTTACCTCCAAATTAGCCTTTTAAACATATCTCTTACATTTCCATTCAATCTCTCTAACTTCTAACACTTCATTCTTGCATTCTCTCAAATTCTATTCACTTCATTTAAATTCTACACCATTTTTCTACTCCCATGCTATTGTTTTTATAGGTTGTCAAAGCTTTACTCCATTGGCATGGTTGTATTACTCTCTACCTTCCTCTCTCAACTGCTCAAGCACATAGAAAGGAGGGTAATATCTTTCTACTTACTTATTTGCATTATCTTGTTTGTAGTGTAGCATCTAGATTCTCTTTGCACTCTACATTTTGTGTTTACTCTCTTTATTTCTTTATCATTTATATATCTTGTGCTCTATCAACTATCTGTAGAGGTGGACAAACCAAAATGGGTGTTTGAATGAGGCAGACTCCAAAACACAACTACAAAACTTTTCCATTACTTTGTGTGTAGGTTCAATCCATTCACGAGGAACTTGCGGGATAATTGGACCTTCTATAAGTTTAGTTTCTTCTTCCTTTCCCTTTTCATTTCATTATTATAATAGTTTATCTTTCTGAGTTATAGTATTCTTCTTGTTTTTTTCTTTATTTCATACATTTCTTCATATTTGTTAAATTATCAAACTAGAACTCTTGGCTCATTAGCTCACCCTATGAGTTTCATTTTGTAAACCCAACTCTCTATCCATACAAGATGCCATCACACCTCTAAGACTATAACATGATGTGTTGTAGTTTGAATCATGCACCAACATCCTCTGGATGAGAGCCAGTTGGTCTATAGTTTGAAACTTATGTGGTCAACTCACTCATTTCTAGGAAACCTCTATCATAAAACATAAAGAAACCAGAGTTCAGTTTGCCCTCCCTTGTCAGATTATTAGGTAGTCTGAGGTAGTTGATGGAAATTCACCCCTTTAGGATCTTATGTTTCCTAGAGACTTGGGAGTAGCGAATCCCCTACTCTACATTTTAGTGAACTCTATGTGAACTTTCTCTTTTTAATTTTTGTGTCAAATTTTTTTCCCTCGGGTCTTGGGTGTGTTATAGATTAGTGTGTCATGAAGATTTTATGAGTTTTATGACCCAATATACAACCAAAAGATTCATTTCCAGGGGAAGCCTTCATCATACAAGAATGGAATCTAGGAAGGTCACCTCTGGTCAAACTAGTCCCTCTTTTGAATAAATGGTTTCAGGGATGTCTACTGGATTTTATAGCCCATTTAGGGAAGCTACTACTCATATTCCTACACCCCTAATTCTCCTTCTTCTTCTTTGAAGGAAGACGATGCTCTTGAGGTTCTTGTAGAGAAAATTCTTTCCCTAGATAGAAGCTTGCTTGGAAAAATATAGTAGTCTTATCCAAGTGGCTACCATTGTCAATAGAATAAGAACCATGTTGGATAAGGATCAAAGCGGTATAGAACTTCTCTGAGGTCTCACAAAAATTGTGGATACCCATGTCACGACCCATAATCCTAAATTTGGTGTTACCAAAGATGTTAACTCTAAGACTATTGTGAGACAACTGAAAGTCTTGATGCCTGAAGTGCCAGTGTATATGGCTGAGATGGGTCCTTCAACTAACACCATCTTTGTACTTGAGCAGACCTACACTTTCAAAGTAAACAAGGTAACTTTAGGATTGAGTTCTTGCACCCCTAATGTTTCAAATTCTAGTGGTAATACTGGAATCCCTATTGGTCTTGGTGATAGAGGCTTTGTCGGTATGGGGGTTGGTGGCTGTGGTGGTGGTTCCTCTAGTCATTCCTCATCCTCTGATCCCATCTTGAGTTATTTATTGAAAAAGACATGAAAAATGTAGAACCAAATGGAAAACCTATTCAACTCTTCTTTAACTAATCCATGTTCCAACCCTTATTTCATTGTAGTCCTTTATCTATCACCATATTGAACACCCCTATCCCTCAGGGGATGGAGATTCCTAAGTTTGAAATGTATAGTGGTCATGGAGACCCTTAGACACATGTGTTCGAATTCAAAGCCTTGTGCATTGAATTCTTCCATCATGATGCTTTGATGACAAAGATTTTTTTGCATTCCCTTAAGGATGCTGCTCTTGACTAGTATTGTTCTTTATCGAATAATTTTATCTTCTTGTTTGATTAGCTGGTGAATCAATTCCTTAGAAATTTCCAGGCTAACATTGAGTTGAAGATGGAGTTCACTGTTCTCATCCAATGAAAGTAGGGGGACCATGAAAAGGTTATTGACTTCATCACTTGTTATCAAGTGCTCTTTTCTTAGATTTCTTATCCCTTCCCAGATATTGATGTCCAAAAGGTTTTTTATCAGAAACTTGTAGAAATCACTGTAAGAGAGGTTTATCATAATGAAGTATCCTTCCTTTATGCATTTATGTGTAGCACTACATGAGTACTAATAGATGATCACTTAGTTTGGGGGTTCAATCTCATGCCCCTGTTAGGATAACTAGGTAGTGGTGTCAATTTCTGGTGATGCAAGAAAGAATAAGGCCATTAAAAACATGGTATCTGCTCCTAAAGGAAAAAGTATAAGACATAATAGAACTTTAACAGAGTTCTACAAAACTAGTAAAAGATAAAATTTTAACATTAATAGAGATCTAACTTCTCTTTGAGCCTTACCCATAGTGGTACGATGCACAATATTTTTGTCAATTTCATCGAGTGCACATACCTGATATCCAGTGATGCATCTTCCCGCATCATGAGATTCAGGATCACTTCAACAATGGGACTATCCATCTCGATGGGAGGAAGAAAAAATCTAATAAATATATGGTTAAGCTTAATAGTGAATTGTAGATTTACACAAATCCATTTCCTTCTGGGTGATCCCACAATACTGGTTTACAATTTTTGGCCAAATTGGGCACTGAAATATTTTTTTCTAACTAAATCTTCACTTTCGGGCACTTATAGTGGCTAAATCGCTAGGAAATTGAAGATGATACAAATAGTGATTTGTGAAATTTTGTCTATCGATTCTAAATACATTTTTTCAAAAAATTTGGAATCAGATTGCACTTCTTTTTCCATCTCCTTCGAAAACTAGTTTTTTTCAGCAAACAACATTTATAAGGAGTATGTATTTTCTTAATTATATTTATAATGTATTATATAGTGGCTTGCCACTTTTGCCTAAAAAAACGTTTATAAGGAGTGAAACTCTCTGTATACAACATAAATGTTTTTCCATAAAGGATAAAATTATAATTCTTTCGAATTTAGATTTGTAACTTCGATATTTAGTGGTTCCAATTGGTGTCATATTTTTTTATTGAATATTTTTTCCTTAATCAAGTTTCGAAGTCAAACCAATTACAATTTAGACATAGGTGGACTGTATACAATGTAATTTTTTTTGTATGTATCGAATTTCAATTTTTTTTGTTGGATTAAGGACTTCATTATCTGGTGCACTCATATTTTTCAAAATTTTATTTTGATAATTTTCTATTTTTTCACATGTGCAGAACAAAGAACTTGATTTTTGGTGAAAAACCTATGTTTAATAAAACTAAAAAATTGAATACATAATAAAACCAAAACATATTAAAATTATATTCATTGGATAGCTCATTCCAAGGACTACCATCAACTAGTTGGGTCTATGAAGTCTCCTCCATTTTCATCCTCAACCCAAGCTTCGAAGTGTGAAATTCTAGAATTTTTTGGTGCCTGAGGGGGAGAAGGGGGGAAAAGGGGGGTTCGAGCGAACCCCTAGGGGTTTGCTCAAGCCCTGGTTCATTCGAACCCCCTCTTCACAATTGGATTTTTTCTGAGAATGGTGGGCCCCATGATTAAATGGGTTCGCTCGAAATCGGGTTCTAGCAAACCCTATTTTGGTTTGCTCAAACCAAATAGTTCATTCGAACCCCTAAAAGAATTGTTTTTGCATGGGGTCATTTTTTTCAACTTTTCCTTCCTCACTCGAATTGTAAACCAGTTTTGTGGGTTTACCCTTCTTATTTTTCTAACTTGGTTATGTAGTCCTCCACATCTTTTGATCTTGTCCCATTTGAGTATGTGAACATGGTCTTGTTCATGCATATGCCTCTTGCAAAAAATGTGAGTGCTATTCTTGACATAAATTTTAGCTTGCATGATCTTCCATTAAACAAGGAGGCCTCTTTGTTGTATGTTCTTTCCCAAATTAATGGTAACATTGTGACTAGTGTTATGGTTGATCTGAGGAGTTGAGTAAATGTGATAACAAATGAAACCTTGTTCATTAATAGTTTTCATAAGGATAAGTACGATGAGTCACAAACCACTCTCTATACTCATGGAAAACTTTCTATTTCCCCTATGTTCAACATTTCTTTTTTCACTCTTGGTTGGGCCTAAGGTTGTAGATGTTTTATTTGTAGTGATTCTAGAGTCTGACTTGTTCAGGGCTAGGCTAAGAATTTCATGGCTAGCCTCCATGAATACAGTCACCTCTATAGTCCACAAGTGTCTGAAATTCCCCCATGGGGGCACAATGCATGTTGTTCATGATTCTAGCTATAAACCATTGTGTTATGTGGGGCCTTTTCTTTGGATCACTTTTGGCCCATCCCAGTCAAACCCTTGCCCCTAGGGGAGATTTATTGTATTGGGCTTATGTCAAATATAAGACTGGGGACTCGGTGCCTAAATCTAGTTTTCTTGTGTCTTCATATGTTGTTTCTATGAAGGCTTCTATGCTAGTGCAACACCAAAATGTCTCTTCTACCTTGTCAAAAGGCAGGAGAATCTTGCTCTCACTTTGGAGCCTCCCCCTTCTATGTATTTTGCACCATTTTATTCCTCTTCCCAACCTTTGGTGGCATCCTTAGTTCCTGCTTTTTACCTCACACAGAAAAGGGAAAGGTGCCTATGTGGTGAAAGTCTAAGCATCAGGCTTTCCAATTTCCTATTTTACTCACAGTTCCTCAAACCACTGTATATGGCAAGGGGAATAATTATTGTGGGGTGGTTGCAGCGTCTCGACCTCCATGGCCTCCTACTATTCCTCCACTTTCTCCTCAGCCAATGAATGGGAAGAAGCGCGCTATCGAGGTGCTTGTCTCTCTTTGTCCTTCTATCATCATTTATGATCCTATGCCTCCTCCTCCTACTCCCACTTAGGAGACCACCCTTCCACTGGCAACAGTTGTGAAGGATACTCTCATAGTGGAGCAGTAGCCTTCAACCTCTTCTGAGGCCACATCCTATAATACTCATAGGCGATGTAACTAGCTTGCACATGAGTGCAAGCACCAATAAAAGGCTCTAGCTTCAAAGCATGCTACCACATAAAATACTGAGGAGGAGCTTGTTGTCTCTATTCCAATCTCTTATGTTGCTCTATCTGATTTTGTGTCCTATGCTTTAGTTCCCATTACATTTGTCTTGCTTCCAAATCCTCCTATAGGTTCTAATTTCCTCCACCCCAAAAGGGTGCAGGTCTTCATCGCTCCCTCAATGAAGCCTCTACTTCTCATGTCTTTTATAAATATTCCTCATTTTTTCATAGCCAATTGACATGCCTAATACAAAGGTAGTGTCCTTTGTAGGTCCCTTTGGTTCCTCCTCTACTTCTACTTCCTTTGTGGGGATCTCACATCCTTTTTTGAAGTGTAAGTTGGAGGTTGACCTCACCTTGAGTGATGGTCATAAGAAAGGCTTGCCTTATGTGGAGTCTAGTTCTATTTTGGCTTGTTCCATCCTCATGATGGAGGTGAACCCTTCTTCTTGAATGTTGGTCACCACACCTATTTTTGAGGTTGGCAATGACTCTTGGGTGCCTTGTATTTGCCCCGCTAAGTTGACATAGGGCAGTCCTAAGAAGTGCATGTTCAACTCAATAGATGATATCCTGACTCTATCCTTGATTTTGGAAAATTGACGACCTTTTCCTCACAAGAACTCAATGATGAAGACCTCGAGGTGAATTCTTCCTTGGATCTTGTCATAGGAGATTCAAAGGGTACTTCCCTAACTATCCCTCTCTTGTAGGTTCATTCTCCTTCCCCTTATAATAATATAGATTGGGAGAAGGATGATCTGCTGGTCGATGAGGACTAGGGTGGTGCCTCCTTCTACATCTGTAGATTAGTTTTGTTTGTTTATTCATGTTTCTGAGTGCTTTTTTTTTAATGTTTTGTGATCTTTCTTGAAGGAACCTTTCTACCCTTGTAGGTACTTGGATAAATGTGTGAAAATCTATCGTACACTTCTTTTATTTGTGTCATCATTCTTTTATGTGTTGTAATATTTCTTTTTGATATTGGGGACAATATAAAGCGTTGGTAGAATTTAGGAATTCTTCCATGTTGACCTAATTTTTATTTTACTTTGTCTTCATGTGTCCTTCCTCACGCTCTAAGAAATTTTGGGATTGATGATAGTTCATATATATTATTATATCTATGGATAGTTTTGACCCTGAATTATCAGATCCCCTTGTCTCTTGATTTATTTGTCTCTATCTGTCTACTTAGTGATGTTGCGGTTTCAATATGTTGTCCCTCATGAGTGTGACAATATACCATTGATACATCACTGTGTTACATGCCACAATGTCTCTTGTATTTATTTTCTCCTTAGGATGCCATGTGCTCCTCATCATTGCACACATCATCCTAAAGGGGGGCCATCATTCTTGTCTAATTTTCAATAAGGAGAATTCTTTCAAAAGGATTCCTTGGGTCTTTAAAATAAATTCCTTGAAAAAATAATCCCTTGTTGAAAACCCTCATTTTCCAAAATGATGTATTCTCTTAAAAATGACTCCTTGACGAAAAGTTCTCTCAAAAGGATCCCTTGGTGAAAGAGTTTGAAAACTTTCCTTTCAAAAAAGGAGTATTCTTTCTACAAAGAAAGAGTCTAAAAAATTTCCTTTCAAAAAAGAATCACCTTTCCAATGGATTCCTTGATGAAAGATCTTTCAAAAGGATTCCTTGATGACATACTAACTTGTGGGAAATTTTGTGTCTTTCAAAAGGAGCATCATTTCAAAAGGGTCCCTTGGTGTCTTGATGTCTTGAGAAAAGGGTACCCTATCAAAAGAACCCCTTATTGAAAGCCTTCTTTTCAAAAGAATTCTTTGGTGTCTTGTAATTTGTTTTTTCTATATGATATTTGATATCTCATGTCGTGGTGTCTGATATCTTATATCTTGGTATCTAGCTTTGGGGCAGCCTAAGTAGACTTATCTTTTCTGTGATTACCCTGTAATGTAGCTTGTAGCAGCCACAAACCTATCTTATATCTGATCAAATTGTGTCTCATTGTGTCTTATTGGGTTTTATGGTGCCTTATTGTTTCTATAATTGTGTCTATTACGATTCAATTTTTCACCAACATGTTTGTCTGTAGTTGACATGTTTTTGGTGAGATTGCAGTTGGCTTTGTAGGATTGAAGAATCGTGTCCTCTGCACATCCTGGTGGGGCTCATTCTCTTTCATGTAAAGGTATGTTAGAGCAAAGGAATACTTCCTCTATGTTTTCAACATATTCTCTTCAATCTCTTTCTAATTTAGCTCAATATGCATTGACATATATGCTCACTAAAGTGGGGGCAAAATGTAATGGCGTAAATTTTCACCTAGTGAAAATTCCCACTATATTACCTCATTTTAGCCTTACAAACTCGATAATGCAAAAACCCACCACCTTTGCCTTGATTTTCACGTGTCCTTGTCATTTTCCATTGATGATGGAATTTTTGTCAGGGACACCCATGCGTCATGAGGACGTCTACGCATTGCGCTTCCCTCTTGACAAGATTCTCGAGGCCAATGAACATTGATGCATTATGATTCCATATCAACCTATGAATTGTAATGTACCTAGGAATATTGACCACTCATAAAGAACCCTTTACCTCCAAATTAGCCTTTTAAACATATATCTTATATATCCATTCACTCTCCCTAGCTTCTATTAGCTCATTCTTGCATTCTCTCAACTTCTATTCACTTCACTTCACTTTTACACCATTTTTCTGCTCCCATGCCATTGTTATTGTAGGTTGTCAAATCTTTTCTCCATTGGCATGGTTGTCTTGGTCTCCACTTTCCTCTCTTGTCTGCTCAAGCACATAGAAAGGAGGGTAATATCTATCTACTTAATTATTTGCATTATCTTGTTCGTAGATTAGCATCTAGATTATCTTTACACTCGACATTTTGTGTCTAATCTCTTTATTTATTTATCATTTCTATATCATGTGGTCTATCAGCTATTCATAGAGGTGGAACCACCAAAATGGAGGTTTGAATGAGGTAGACTCCAAAACACAACCATAACATTTTTTTGTTAGTTTGTGTGTAGGTTCAATCCATTCGTGAGGAGCTTGTGGGAGAATTGGACCTTCTATAAGTTTGGTTTCTTCTTCTTTTCTATTGTCATTTCATTATTATAATAGTTTATCTTTCTAAGTTATAGTATTCTTACTATTGTTTTCTTCATTTCATGCATTTCTTCATATATGTTAAATTGTCAAACTAGAACTCTTGGGTCATTAGCTCACCTTGCGAGTTTCATTTTGTAAACCCAACTCTCTATCCATATGAGATTTTAGCATGCATCCGAGACTATAGTGAAACACACTGTAGCTCGAATCATGCACTAGCATCCTTTGTTTGAGAGCTAGTTGGTCTATAGTCTGTGACCCTTTTGGTTAGCTCACTCATTTCTAGGAAACATCTATCATAAAACATAAAGAAACCAGAGTTCAATTTGCCCTCCCTTTTTAGATTATTAGGTAGTTTGAGGTAGTTGAGGGAAATTTTCTCCCTTTAGGCACTTCTATGTCCTAGAGACTTGGGAGTAGTGAATCCCCTCCTCTACAATGATATACATCCTTTATTCTAACTTATGAATCCTTTCATGTCGATTTCCTTGGCTAATATTAATTCATACATATTAAATTTTGATAGGTTCTTATCTTTTATTATAAAATCCTTATATTCTTGATATTTTAATGATATTGTTTTTGTTAAAGATTAATATGTTTTCTATATGGTTTATGATGATCCTATAGATTATGATAGTAATGAGAATCTAGAAATCAAGGATTTATCATGTGTTAGTTATGTGTCTAGGATATGATAGTTATTGATGATGTCACACACCCCTCACTTATGCATGAAATTGTTATACCACTTGATTGTATATATCTTACATGTCATGTGAGTCCTACTCCACATATTCATGCTCTTTGAATGCATTACCTTCTTTTAGACAAGTGATGATGAAAATATAATGATGAATATTTTTTTAAGTTTAATTTTCAACTTATGGACGCATATAATTTTGATACACACATCTTATATTCAACTACATGTGATGATGACAACCCTTTACCCATTCCTGGTGATACACATCAATTTTGAATTACAGGTATCTATAATGATTATTGTAGTGAGGATATTTCTAATGATTTTACTTATTCTATCACTAGTGATGATATTTCCAATGATTTCACTTCATCTATTACTAACTTGATATACCTTGTTCACCTTCACATGTAGTTATTACCCCCCGCATATTAACAATTCTTATTCCCTATATTGTGGTTTCATGCAATCTATTGATGATATGTTTAGTTAGGAGCATAACAATTATTCTTTTTTAAATGAATGTTTAGGGTTGAGTGCTATATAGGAGAAATCCTAAATGATAAAGGGATTATATCATGACAAGTGTCAAAATCACATGTAATGAGACATAATGATCTAATAATAGCTCTCTAGTTAACATAGAAAAACACTCCTAAGTTTATCTTAAGTGCATGAGAATAAATTAGACTGATAATTAATTAAAGAATGAATGATTACTCTAAAAACCCCCTTAAGATGAACTTAGGGAGTAGATAAAAACCCTAAAAAGAGAATGCATGATGGGTCCTAAAAAACAAGGCCTGGTGAGGTACCCATGTACAAATAATCTAATCTCTCACAACTGTAGAAAATAACACAAGAAAAACTCCTCTCCAAAAGAGAGAAAGGTGAATGAAGGACTTAAAAATCTTCCAAATCAAGCTGAAGGACTAAGAAGCCCCCAACAAAAATAATGTCCCAAAAAAGAAGAACAAGTAGAACATCACTGAAGCATGAAGAATTTGTTTACAACTATTGAAAGGTGAATGATATAGTGCTGAAATGAATAACCTCCAAAAATAGGAATGTAAGAGTGTCCATATGGTAAATTGTCCATCTCACCAAAATGCATGGGTAATCAATCGTTGATATACGTTGCATCTACCTAGTACATAGGAACAAGAACTAGATACATAGATCACTCTAAAAAATGAAACTAAGGAAGCATTAGCACCCATAAAACCCCCCATAATTTTGACAAGGGAGAGGAAATATAGGTACACTAAAACTATGTGAAACAAAGAAGTACATGTAGGTGAAACAACTTGCAATAAAGGGTGTGCAAACTAAGGAACACACACATGAGGCAAGAATCACCAAGATTCACTATTGTCATGGAAGGTACACTCACTTGAAAAAATTATGATGGAAAACCAAAGGAAAACATCAAACCACCCATGTGGCTCTTTATATCATAGTGAAAGTACAAAAGGTACAATAAAATGTGCAAAATCCCCAAAAAATATAAACCAGAATGACACTTTATCTCAGTGCATCTACAAAAGAGAAAGTACATGCAAAACATGTCAACAATGCCTAAATAGAACAAAATATTGGAAATACATGAAGAACAAACAAAAATGAGTCATACCACACAAACACAAAATTTTCAAGAGCTAAGACATCCAAGTAATTTACCGGAATGTGATAAAATAAACAACTAAATAAAATGTACCTAGAGAGAAATATGAAATAGTGCATGGATGGATGTGAAGAGCTTAGAGAGAGCATCCCAATGCCGTTAGAATCACGAAAAATAGAGAAACAAGTCAAAATTTATGAGCTTAGGACTAAAAACAACACCTATGACTTTAATAAGATATAAAATGAACCAACATAAAAAAAGGTGATGAGACCCACACCATTGGAAATTTGACAAAACCAACTTTCCAACGATATCTTGTTCGCCAAATTTTGATATCATACGCCCAAGCTAGGAAAAAAGAAAAAAACAACTCCCTTAGGACCAAAGAGGGGTCTTGGGGGCCTCTGCTAGTAGGCCGTACCAATAACGTCAACATGATAATACAATGAAGGTTGAGTACTATATAGGAGAAACCCTAAATGATAAAGGGTTTAGATCATGCAAAGTGTCAACATCACATGCAATGAGACATACTGATCTAATAATAACTCTCTAGTTAACATAGAAAATCACTCCTAAGTTTAGCTTAAGTGTATGAGAATAAATTAGACTAAAAATAATTAAAGAATAATTAATTATTATCTAATGCATGATTAATCTAACACTATCTCTCTACTAGTAGGGGCTTGTACAATTTACTACTCCCTATAACACTCCTACAACTTGAACACCTTCTCATTTCTTCTCATATCTCCTCCTATAAGACATCCTTCATATCACTTCACTATACTCCAATACTACTCAAGTAGGCCTACTACATACTCTCAATATCACACCCCCTATTTTCTCTTGTAGGGAATCTTCCTTATCGATCCATTATCACATCCTCTAGCATCCTTGTGGGTCTATCACTTACACTCTTAATTGAAACAAGACTAACACTTTAGCACACCATTTTGGTGCTATGATATCCTGGAGAAGATTTGAACCTTGGTCTTCAACATGAGAATCAAGTGGTCTTATCACTTGACTACAACATCTTTGACATGTTTTTTTTTACTTTATTAATTTTATACATTTTCATAATTATTTAATTTTTTTTTTTTTAACTTAAAAATTAATTTATATAAGTTAAAATAAATGTCAATTTTTTTTAAAAATATAGATTTTAATATACTAAAAAATATTATTAAATATTAAAAAAGAAGAGAAAAAAATGCCAAAAAGGAAAAGAAAAGAAGAATATCTAGAAATACAATTGAAGGAGAAGTAGATGACTAGGCATGTAAGGAGTTTCTCATGAAGTTTTCATGCAAAGGTAAGACAATTTTTTTTTCCCACCTATTTATACCCAAAGCCCTTAGATTGAATCTAATTGAATCCCCTTTGATTGAATTCAATATTTCCATTGGGAATTGTGCTTGTGTTCACTAGGTTTGATTGAAGGTGATTCAATCAAATTCCATTACAATCAAACCCCAATTATTTTTGGCACAATTTTTGCTTATGTTTTTCATTTTGGCTGATAACGTGGGACTCAATAGAGTGTTCTTACCTATCCAGTACTCACTTCTATGTTCATTTTTATTTAATAATATTTACAATAACCATTTTTATTGTTTGGTGTACTAATTTCCCTAAACGTGCACCTTGTATCAAACCTCTTTTACAAACTTAACCTCTTTTAGAAATGAACTCTATTTTCTATTTCAATCTCCATCTTTCCACCACCTTTGATGTTATTTTGTCTATAACAACTATCCCCTAGATGGAACTACATGAGGCCACACCCATAATGACTAAAAATTGGTTTTTTTATATTGACTCGTACCTTTTCACTTCACTTCACATGTCTAATTTCTCTTATGTCTAAATAGTTAATAATGATCATAAATTATTCATAAATAAAAAATAATGAAATAAATATAGAATGACAAAAATAAGTAAAAGCAACAAAATTTAACATTGATAGAAAATCATCACTACTTATAAAGACATTAATGATCATAAATTTTTAATAAACAAATAGTAAAATAATACATAACAAAAAATGAGTAGAAACAATAACATTCAATGCAATAGAAAGTTATCATATTTATAAAGAAATTACTGATCATATATATATATATATATATTTGATATATTAAAATGATGCTAAGGGGGCCAAATTTGTAATTACATCACTGAACTTTTAAAAAATTACAAAATTACAATTTTTTTTAGATTTCTTCCCTTTTATCGGACTGAATCTGTTTCCACCATGACCTTAGATTCTTCCACTGATCATAAATTCTTATAAATAATCAAATAATAGAATAAATACATAACAATAAAAATGAAACTTAACAACACAATACAAAGATTTCATTTCTATACTTAGCAACACATACCTAGTATTGACTTTAATACAAGCAATTACATAACTAGAAATCACACCTTGGTGTACAATGGGTATGGCGAAGACGTGTGGAAGGTCAATTGGGAAAAAATTAGGTCTTTTTTTAAACACATTTTTGTAGTACATGAGTTCAATTGGTAGGAAATTTAGAAAATGATGTTGTTTGTGCAACACAACCTCTAAATTATGAAGATAATCAAGCTCCATTTCAAATAGGATCATTTTACATTTGCAATAGGGAGAGAGGGAGAAAGAGCGAGAGATAGGGATAGATAGAGACAAAGATAGATATGGGGATGGAGATGGATATGGAGATGGAGAGGGATATGAAGAGAAGGAGATGGAGAGATAAAAAGAGAGAGGAGAGAGGGATAGATAGAGATGGAAGAGATAAATAGATAAAGAGAGGGAGAGATAAAAAAAATGTAAAGATAGAGATAGGAAGTGATATAGAGAGAGGTAGAGAGAGGGAGAGATATAGGAGTAGAGAGAGATGGAGAGACAATGAGATAGAGATAGAGAGAGATGGAAGAATAAATATTGATAGATAGAGATGCAAAGAGATATAGATATAGAGGTCTATGAAGAGGAAGAGGAAGAGGGAGAGAGAGGGATAGATGTCGAGATAAAGGGGGAGAGAGGAAGATAGAGATAGAGGGGGAGATAAAGATAGAAAATTATAGGGAGATATAGAGGGAGAGGGAGGGATAGAGTGATAGAGAGATAAATACATAAGGAGATATATAGGGAGAGGGAGGGGGAGGGGGAGGGGGAGAAGGAGGGGGAGGGGGAGGAAAGAGAGACAAATAAAGAGACATAAAGATATAAAAATAGAGATGGAGATACAAAGAGATAAATAATGGGAGATACATAGAGGAAGATATAGAGATACATGTGAAGAGAAAGAGAGATAGAGATATATGGCAGAGAAATGGAGAGAGGTAGATATCGAGAGATAGATAGGGGTAGGGAGGGAGTAAAAGAGGGAAAGATAGAGAGGATATTGAGAGGAAGGAAGATAAAGGGAGAGATATAGGTAGCTGAGGATAGGTAGAGGAGGGAGAGAGAGAAGATGGGAGAGAAGGAGAGAGATAGGTAGAGAGGGAGAGAGAAGAAGAGGGGTAAGATAGGGAGAGATAGCTCAATATATAGAGAGGGAGAGGGAGAGGGAGAGGGAGAGGGAGAGATAACTCAATATATAAAGAGGGATAGGGAAAGAGATAGAGAGGAGTGAGAGGGAGATAGAGAGAAATATAGATACAGATATAGAGTGGGAGAGATTGAGGGAGAGATAGTTACTAAGAGAGAGAGGAGGGGAAAGAGATAGATCAATAGATAGAGAGTGATAGAGGGAGAGATATCGAGAGATAGGGAGATAGAGGTAGAGAGATATGAACATAAATAGATAGAGAGATGACCAAGAGAGAGGAGAGATAAATATAGGGATAAAGATATAGATCAAGAGAGGTGGATTGCATAAGATAGAGATGTAGAGATAATGATATATAGATAGAGAGAGGGAGGGAGAGATAAAAGATAGAGATAGAGGGTGCAAGAGAGATAAAGAAGGTGAAAAAGACAAGTAATAGAGAGAGTGAGAGAGAGTTAGAGGGAAATAGAGAGAGATAGAGGTATATATAAGGAGGGAGAAATAGGGAGTGTGTGTATATGAGAGAGAGATAGAGAGGGATATATATATATATAATTTAATAGATAGGGAGGAAAAGGGGAAGAGAAGTAGAGAGGAGAGAGTAGAGATATATAGAAAGAGGGAGAGAGAGGGGGAGATAGGGATATAAAGGAGAGATAGAGAGATAGGTATAACTTATGAAAGATAGAGGGGGTGAGAAAGAGAGATAAATATATAAAGAGGGATAGATAGAATGAGCGAAGAAGAGGGAGAGGGGGAAATAGGGATAGAAAGAGGGATAAAATGAGAAAGGGGGAGATGGAGAGATAAAAATTAAAAGATATAGGAAATGATATATAAAGAGAGGTAGAGAGGGATATATATAATAATAATAAGAGAGATAGAGTGAATAAAAGAGAGATATGGAGATAATGAGATATAGATAGAGAGGGAGAGGGAGATATGGGAAGATAGAGATAGAGGGGTCAAGATTGAGAGATAAATAAAGTGATAGAGACAAGTAATAGAGAGAGGGGGAGATAGAGAGATAGAGATAGATATAGTTATAGGAATAGGGATAGGGATAGAGAGTAAGAAACAAAGAGATATATAGAGATAGATATAGGGAGAGAGAAACATGGAGTGTGTGTGAGTGAGTGAGAGATAAATATGAAGATGGAGATAGAGAGGAAGAGAGATATATAAAAATATATATAGAGAGAGGGAGAGAAATGGAGAGGATAGAGAAGTAAAGAGATAGAAAAAGGGATCAATAGGGAGAGAGGGAGAGGGAGAGATAGAGAGATAGATATAGTGGGAAAGATTGAGGGGGAAGAGAGAGTGATACACTTGGAGAGGTAAGAAGATACAGATATGGGATATAGATGGAGAGAGAGGGGAAGTTATATAGAGAGAGGTAGAGAGGGAGATATATAGAAAGCGATGAGATAAGAAAAAGAGATCTCTTTCTCTTTCTCTTTCTCTCTCAATCTCTCTCACATAACATTTGTTCACTAATGACATGCAAAAATTATGAGTGAAGTAAATTATAATAGAAGCATTAGTTATAATAATTTTTTTATTTGATCAATTATGGTGCTACAAAATTTATAGAGGGGTATGGAGAGAAGGAGAGGGAGAGATAAAGAGAGAGAGGGATAGATAGAGATGGAAGAGATAAATATATAGAGAGGGAGAGAGAGGGATACAATGAGAGAGGTAGAGATAAAAAGATAAGGATATAGGGGTAGAGAGAGATATGAAGTGATATAAAGAGATATGTAGAGAGAGGGAGAGATATAGGGGTAGAAAGAGATGAAGAGATGGAGAGATTGAGGGACAAATGAAGAAGGAAATATGGAGAGATAAATATTGAGAGGCAAATAGATAGTGATATAGAGGTCTAAGAAGAGGGAGAGGGAGAAAGGAGACATGTGTAGAGATAGAGGGGGAGAGAGGAAGATATAGGGAGAGAGGAAGAGGGAGATAAATATATAGAGAGATAGAGTGAGGGAGATAGATAGACATATAAACAAAGAGAAGTAGAGATAGAAAACTGGAGTTGGAGAGATAGAGAGGGAAAGAGAAATAAGTGGAGATAGAGAGGGAGAAATATAGATATATATAGGAAGAGAAAGAGAGAGAGAGATATGAGAAAAGAAAGGGAGAGAGGTAGAGATAGAGAGAGATACTCAGGATGGGGAGGGAGTGAGGGGGGATGGGGAGAGATAAAGAGGGGGATATAGAGTGAGGGATGGAGAGAAAGTGAGAGAGATAGGTAGAGGGAGAGAGGATTATTTTCCTCTGTCCTCTCCTCCATCTTTATCTCTCTTTGATCTTTCTATTTCATTCTCTCTCCACCTCTCTCTTTCTCTCTCTTTGTTTCTTTTATCTATCTCCCATCCCCTCTCTCATGTTCTCTATCTTCCTTTTTATTTCTTTATCCCCCTCTCTCTCTTTCTTAATCTCTATGTATTTTTTTATATTTTTCTTCCCTTATATGTATTATATATCTAATATATATTATTAAATACAAATATAATGTAGATTTTATTTATAATCTGCATAATAAATATATAAATATTAAATATACATAGCATAGTTAATATTAATATAAAATCTATTATAATCTTTAATTTTTTTTTTTTTAATAATATATATTATGTTAAATTAAAAATAATATATGTTAAATTAATTTAATAATAGTATATGTTAAAAATTATTATATTTATTAATTTATATTTAATAATATATATAAGATATATATTTGTAAGTGTGAATAAGTAGAAAGGAATAAAACACTTCTTAATGAAACATTGTATCAAAGATTAAGTTAATAATCTACTGAAAGCCTCTCATTGTCTCCTATCTTCAAAGATTTATTAAGCTATTGTTCTCTCAGATTTAAATAACACTATAATTGTTAAAATGAAAATCTAAAGAATGGAGTGATGTTGATGCAATGATATGAAACTAATATGATAAAATCTAGATGATAAAAGAACTAATATAGCATGGATTGACATGAAAAATGATGATTAAAGCTACAGGAGGCAACCATGATTGTGAAAGCTAGAATGCTAGATGTTGGATGCTTGGATGCTTGATGCTTGAGTGCTTGAGGCTTGATGAATTCCTGTAGAGTAAACTTGATAGCTTGGGATCCTTTTCTTGGTTGAATGAAGCTTTATTTATAGATTTCCTAGCTGTAGAAATGCACAACGATGGCAAAGAGAGGCTTGGATTCAATCTGGAGGATTGAATGGTGAGAGATGGAGGAGATTGAGAATATTTTGGGGATTGTCTCTACCCATGAAAACACTAGGCAAGAGAAGAGGAAAGATTGATGGAGGAAGATTGAGAGATAAATTTACAATTTGTCTCCAATTCTTCCCGTGAAGTTTCAATCAATTAATTTTGACATAAATTAGACATAGGATATCTAATTTGTTTTTGAGGAAATATAGAGGAATATTCCTTATGCCTTAATTTAAATAATTTTGATTTATTTAAATTAGAAAAAGAGGGATAAATAATTTAATAAAACAAACTATAGAAGTTGTTTATTAAATTAAACAAAAGAATATGGCAATTAATCAATAAAGTGTTTAATATTTATTTAATTAATTTAAGATTGATGTGAAAGAATAAAATAGGAAATGATAATTAAATCAAACAAAGTATTTAATTTTGTTTATTTAAGTAAGATTTATAAGAATTTAAATGTAAATGTGAACATGAACTATATAAATAAATATTTCTATTTATTCAAACAGTAGAGGAAATTAGGATAATTAATCCAATAATTCGTATTCAATTAATCATATTCTCCAGACCAATTTTAGGTGTATACAATATTATATAACTAGCAATCACACATTTTGTGTGCAATGGGTATACGGAATAATTTTATGAGAATTTTAAAGTTGAGTAGATTGTTTTATAGAAATTTGAAAATGTGTAATAAGTAGAAAAAAATTACATTGTTATAATTAAGGCTTTTCCATAAGTTAGTTTATGTGTGGAAGGTTAAATTTGTAAAAGATGTATAACTTCATAAAATACAAATCAATTATTGTGTAGGCAAATAGGTTAAAATTGAACAATGTGTCATAGGTTAGATTATAGTTAGATGCTTGATTTTGGGAAAAAATATGGTATTAATGAATAGAATATGATTAAATAAATGATAGTGTACTTTAATTCATTTGATATAAAAATGTAAATATCTATAGACATACAGTTTTGATATATATGCAATGTTGTAAATATAGTTTATTGTTTAAACACAATACTATAGATAAAAAATACTTTTTTTTTGCACAATTGTCATATAATCACTTCAAACTCCATTGTATTTGTATCAAACAATAGACTTGTTTATTATTTAAAAAACAACAAGTTAAAATCAATATGTTGAAGTTGAAAATTACATTAAACTCATTCTCACATTTGGTAGAGTTGATTTGTAGATGTTCAACAATAGGAAACATAGTGTAAGTGAGTCATGAGTGGAACCTATAATAAATAAAATATGAGATATTTTTTTACATGGGAAAGTAATTTTAACTTTGTGTTGAATTGTTTCTTATCAAGCTTAGTTGATAATGTAGATATGAGATAAATAAAGGCACATACATGTTGTTAGCGTACCCTCCTTTAGGTTTGTGAATTGTTGTTTTGTGATATTGCATTCAAACATTCCTCTTCCCTTTTTCGCCGAGCCACAAATGGGCTATGTTGCATGCGTGCATATCTTTGGAATGTGAAGGAAGGTTGTATGCAAATGCATGTCAGTTCATGAACTCTTGAAATAGTTGTGAATGTTAACCCTTGTCGATTAGTGTTTCCAATAGTGATTGTTGCCCTTTGTAGTGTAAGTCCTTGTGACTTGTGAATTGTCAAGGCCCATGCCATTTTTAGTGGAATTTGATGGCAACGACCATGGATCACTGGGGTTATAGGTACATTTTTTGGGTTGTTATCATCCCAAGCCAATCCAATGTAATCTTTGAAATGAATAACAACAAATAAGGGAAGTTGAGGTGGTTTTTCTCATTCATTGTATATAATTTCTTTGACTTGACCAAGTGCACCATTCACAAGCCCTATTTCCACCCATAAATTTGAGCGCCATATAAATTATTGACCAATAGACAAGAGTATCTTAGCTTGAAGTTTTTCTTCATCTAGATTTGAGTATGGTAACCCCCTAAGTTGCTCTGCAATGGATAGTGCAACAGGTGTTGCCAAAGACAACAACATACATTTATTATGTAGTGATCTACCATTTCATTTGTTACAAATAGATGTATGACATCTGAGAAAGTTGAGTTTTCTATAGAGGTGAGTGAGGAACTTGAACACAAAATTAGAACTTTCCAATCTTCTATTGTAGGCTCTGCATTTCAAATATTTGAGAGAAGTCCAGAAAAGAAATTTAGGAAGGATCATCACCAATCTATCAAAATATTTATGTCAATGTTATCACTGTTGTGAAGGTGCACAATAGTTTTCCTCCATAGGAAGTAGAAGTATACATGGGGATATATTTTACTAGAGGTAGTTGGTCTAGGTAACCAAAGAGAATGATTAATCACCCTCCAAATGGTTGTTGGTTGTGGCTAGGGAAGGCTTCACGTAGCCTCATGTCAATTCGTTCTATCAACTTGGGCCCAATGAAGCTCATCTCATCTATCAAAATGTACCAAATGAAGTACATGCCTTATTGGAAGGTTGCAAGCATTTTTTCTTGTGGGGGGTCATCTATTTGATTGGTATTCGAAGGGCACAATGAATTGTTGATTCTTGAATAGTGAATGCAACAACACCTATAGGTGAAAGAAGTAGTAATGGTGACTGGTGAGTTGGTGCTAAACTCATAAGTGCAATCCTTATTTTATTTATGAGGTGTGACTTTCTAGTTCCTGAAGTTCCTTGAACAATTAATTTAAGTGGTGGTTGCAAAGGATTATTGCTTAAATGGGAAAAAACTATGTTTTAAGCATTTTTTTGGTCTATAGAGAGGGTGGTATGGTTGTGTTCACTGCAAACATGGTGTACTTGAAATATTGTGCGGTTGGAGTCTATGAAAGTAGTAGCTCCAATTCATTGTTGTGGGTTGAAGTGGCTATCTCCCAATTCATGGTTCAGGTCAATGTCATATTGACCAAGCATCGCTAGTGCATCTAGTTGAATAGAAAGGTTTAGATGTAGACCTGCTAGTACTTTCCATTCATCAAGGTTATCCTCTGCATTGTAGACTCAAGGTTGGATAGGATTCTTGAATCAAGTTCTTCGATTGGTTCTTCTGGTGTATGGTGAACATTCCATGTCTGGTAGGTAGAAGAGAACATCTCCCACTGTGCTATTATTTGATCTTTTGTGGATCTGAATTCATTGTTAATGTTACAAAAATCTTGTATAGTACTAGTTCAGTCCAACAAAATTCATGAAAGATTTTGTCTTCTTTTGTAGGGATAGTTGTGAACCATGGAGAGACTCAAATAATTTATTCTTTGGGGTGCTCTTTCCATTGATTATTTTTGTGAGATGCTTTAAAGATCCATATTTGGGTGACTTCAATGAAACATCATCTCTAGATGTAATGGTCATGCCATGTAAGCATAAATTTAGGTAGGAAATGTTGTCATTGATGTTGCCAAAAATGATACACGTTGGAATTTATGTTGATTGAAATTTCAAGAAACAAAGGTCCTACTGGATATGGAGAGGGGAAGCTTTAGTAAGAGGTGGAAAATATCTTGGGCACTAATGTATCGATCAACAAGGCTATCTATAAGAAATTTTTTAAACACTATAGGGGAAGGCATTTCAAAATCAAAAGTTGTTGAAATATGAGATAACATGGCATGATAAGTTTCAAATTTGTTCCTAGCTTTAGCTGCATACTATGCAATATATTTGAGAACAACATCAATTGAGAGAATAGGTTGGCAGTCTACATTAGCCCTCCATATGGCTAGTATAGATGGGTTGTGATGGTTTAGGCGTTCACCATTGAATGATGGGATGTGCTTTGGCTAGGAATTCTCATCATTTGAAAGAGTTGATCTATCTTGCATGGTCTAGGGTGATTTATAATGACATACAATAGATGTCCCTTTCCTTCTAAGGCATGTTTATAGAGTACATTTTGGGTGGCGCTCAACACAGTTGACTAGTTCAATATAGTTTGTTGAAGGGTTGGTTGACATGATTATTTTTGTATCTATCAAACAAGGATCATCAAGAATAGATCGATGAAATGTTTGGTTCTCAATTCAATGCTTTGTGGGTTCCATGTAGAGACATATCTATCAATGTAGTCAAGTGCATTTTGTGTTGATTGCTTATTACTCCATTCTAATCTGCTAAATGTCAGGTGCTTTTTGGAGCCATAGGAAACCATAATGTGTACAAAGTCTATGTGTTTCCATTCATACCTAATTTTTTTTATTTTTTGGAAACAATAAAAGTAAGAGCGTATTGTAAGATAATGAGAAAAAAGGGTTTTACCTGTACCAATATTTTGTTACCACAAGAATTTTTTCCAAGACCTCTTCACATAATGTAGTAAACCTATGGTGCATGTATAGTGTAGTAAGGTGTGGATTCTTAACAATATTTTGTATCCTCCATCTTGAAGCCATAGAAGGATTTGTAGGTGATCTGGTTGGCATGATGGAATGCAAGTCTGGCTATTTTGTGTCTACTACACTAAGGGTGAAGAAAAGTGTGGGGTATCCAATTTGAATGACCATGTTTGAAAGCTCCCCTTTACGTTGGTTCCAAAATGGTTTGGTGCCATGAATTGATGAGAATAATTGCATGAGTTGATCTGCAAGTTTTTTATCTGGCATGTCCTTTAATTTTTGGTGAAGGCCAACCATTGTCAATGGTAGGTAACCATTGAGTTGTTTACTTATAAATACAATTGTAGTTGCTTGGCTATGGTGGCACATTATAATATTCAATATGAAGTACCTAAATCTTGGGTGTTGGCCAAACCTATTATCATGGTACCTTAGAAGTGGGGAGCATACTCATGTAGCTTAACTTTTTTGATAGGCTCTTGTTTGAATGCAACTTTCCATTTTGGAAACAAAGTGGGGAATGCCATCACAAATAGTCCTTCGGTGGTGTATTCACTTATAGGAGATGGAGAAATGGGCGGCCATGTAGTAATAGGTGTTGGTCATCTTGAGCCTAGTTGTAATAAAGAGTGAACTTCTTTGACTTCTGTTCGTGCATATGGCAGGTTTTCCACAAAGGAAGTTGTAATTGACAAATTTTGTATCACTTGTTTCCATTAAGTCTATATCTATGGGATCAAGATTTGAATTTGTTGTATATAGGAGGTTTGAGATTTCAATGGAGGATTGGGGTAAGTTTGACAGTGCAAGCTCATCTATTTGCACATCTTTGTAGTATGTGTCATTGTTTGTCTTATATTGTAATGCCTCATGGACACGTCCTCTACTAACATAGAAGTTATATGGTTGTTGCTTGATGTTCTTCCTGATAGTTATTAGTATATCTAAATCATTAATATTCCTAGGAAAGTAGGCTGTAATCGTAGATATATCTTGAGGAAAACAAATAGTGTGTCCAGTGTATTTTAGTTGTCCCCCTTTGCATAGCTAACTTGTAGAATTGGGCTAATCATTTCTATCAACATCTCTTCAACCTGAGATAGAGTATTTAAATAAATTGGTTACTCACCTGGGTCCATGTTCCAGTTTGAGAAGTGATGATTATATTTTTTAGATGTACATCTAAAATAAGTAGTGATTCCATTTGAATTTCTAGTTTTGATTCCTAGATATATTTCCATGCAAACCATACAAGTTGATGTATTTGAAAGGCTATATACTTTTGAACATAAATGATTTCTATCAGTCAAAATATTATGGGATTTAGGTATACAAGGGTGCATTTGGAAAAATGGGTTGGGTTGATGTATACTTTGCAGTTGAAATGCAGGTGTTTGTAGGTGTGATGTGTTATTGGGAGAAGAGAGTGTAGATGCAAAGGCTCCATCAATGGCGTTTTGTAGGATTTCTCATCTTCTTTTGTTAAAATTAGTTTTCCTTGCATGGTAGTATACTTGTTGCATTTCATTTTTACACAAGCATTTGCCTTTTCCCTTTCATTTTCTACCTCCATTTTAAGGAATCTTGCGGATCAAAGTAATGTAATATATTTATGAGTCATAATTACAACAACATATGTATTTTAAATACAAAATTGAAACATACATTACAAATAACATGAGCATATATTGTATAGAACTTAAGGAGATAAGATGACATGAATAAATAATTTGGAACAAATGCAGATAACAAAAAAATTAAATATGCAAACATTAAATGTACATAAAGTAAAATTAAAAAAAAACATGCGAAATAGTAAAAAAAATAAAATAATTATGTAATTTGTATATATAAAATATTATATACAATAATAAGTATCATCATATTATGTATAATTTAATTTATATTATTTAGATTAAATATTAAATATTAATTATATATTATATTATATTTCTATTTAATATTTTTTATTATATATTATATTATATGTCCATTTAATAATTTTTAATATAAAATATAATATGTAATAAGTATAATCATAATAACATTTTAAATATAAATTTACATTATATAAAATATAGCATAAAATAAATTAAAAAAAACAAAGTTGTGCCAAGTAAAAGTTTTTAACATCAAGGAGGGTAACATTTTTATTAAATCAAGGAAACATTACAAAGCAAGAGCATTAAATGGCCCTATCAAGCTCGACCAAGCGATCCAATTGTTGAGACAAATCTGGGGGTAATTGGCCCCAATCTGCTAAATTCCAATCTTGGATATGATCCGACGCCCATTTAGCCAAGCAATCAACCACCCCATTCCATTCTCGAGGAATATGAGTGGAAGTAATATACTCCAGAGAAGCACAGAGGGTGAGAATTTGTTGCACAATCAAAGCCAGTTGCCAGCTCACATTATCCAAACACTGCCTTTTCAGTAAGTTCACCACAACCTGTGAGTCTGACTCACAAATGATCCTTCGCCAACCCAGTTGACTGCCCCACTCCACAACCAATAAAATAGCCTGGTGCCAAGTAAAAGTTATTAAAAAAAACATGTAAAATAGTAAATAGGAAAAAAAAGTAAGTAATATGCAACATAGTAAATGAATGGCGAGGATGAATCTAATCGTCTAGAAACCTTTTTTAGGCAGCTTAAACCATTGATCTAACAAATTAGCTTTTGCACTTCATATAAAGAATGCCTTTGATGTAATTAAATAGCATAAACAAATATTTTAAATAAAAACAAAATAAAAAATTAAAACAAATTAAAATCTATTGAAAAGATAAAAAAATAATTTTTAATTTTTTTAAATTATCTTAAAAATAAAATTATTTATTATAAACTTATTATTATTTATATCTATATATTTTAAAGTTAAATAATAACATTATTAAACTTTTCTTATTTTATATATAATATATTATAATTTAATAATTATTAAAATCATAAAAATAATAATTAAAATGTCTAAATATAGGTATAATATGAACTACTTTAATTATTTAGGGTCTTATTTTAAGAGTACCTCTCTAGCCATTATAATAATAATAATAACAATGTTGACAATTATTAATGTGGCTGTTAGAAGAAGATTAACGTGAACTTGGTGAATTCATGAATAGTCATGAAGGAATTTAATGGGTAACTACATAATTTAATATGATGCACTAAAACCAACCAAACATTAAATGCAATTTTATGCCAGATAAATAATTTTTGCCACAGTTATTTTCCTTTATGAGAGCCATTTTTTTTTCTCACACCATCATTTATCTTCACGAAAGTGAAAATCCAAGAAGAAAAAAGCGGTGAGTGTAAAACGAAGGAGACCCATATAACCACGAACTTGCCGTATTAAAAAATCAAACACAGAGAAAAAGACCAACAAGAAAATTAAAGGCCACAATCACTTTGATCATCTTCCATGGTCTATAGAAGATTGAGAACCGATGATTAAACATTTTAGGTTGGTCATCTATTGGATACGCCTTCGGCATAAATTAAAGCTTTTAGAAGTTTTCTACTTTTAGATTACACCACTTGGTAGAGGACACAACTAATCTCGTGACAAAACACACCTATGTACATACACAAACTCATAAAAACATACATAACAACATACATAACATGATGAGATGGTGTCATGAGGGGCTTGCCAGACGAATGATAAAAAAGTGATGGAACTGACAGACGGGAGGAAACACCACGACAAGGAAAGCGAGGAGCTAACAGAGGCGTTAGCTCATGTGTCCCATTGCTTCAAATTACACCAACATTTTTTCCTTGTGTGAGAAGCTATCCATTCACTACAGGTGGGAAGGGGCTCTAATATGATTAAGACATGTGTTTTAAATTGTAACAAGTATTCTTCTTGGAAAACACTTAGTGTTCTGGGTTTTCTCATTTTGTAGGTTGAAAATGAAACGTTGGAGAATAAGGGGGTGATGCAGGCAGGGGAGAAGACCAACTGAGTTGAGGTGAGGAGTTTGTAACCGATTGGGTTGTTGCTCGTAAAGGGTTTTAACAGGGGAGTTGTTTTTAAAGGTTTTTAAAAAATTTTGGGTTGCAGGTTTCACAAATCTCAGTGTTTTGAAACTTGGAATTTTAGAAAATAGTATGAATGTCTTGAAAATATTTTGTTCTTAAGACTATAGGAATGTAATGAAATCCAGACCATTTTATAAATACCCAATGTTTTCCAACAACCATTAACACTCCGTGTTGTCGGATTTTTCATTCTGTAGGTTGAAAGTGAAAGGTTGGAGAGTGGATTTGCAGGTGGGGGAGAGGAAAAAATAATAGAAGTGAGGTGAGGTGTTTGTAACCAATTGGGTTGTTACTTATAAAGGGTTATTTTCTATAAAGGGTTTTCAAATGTTAACTGGGTTGTAGGTTTTGGAAAACCTAGTGTTTTGCAACCTAGAGTTTTGCAACCTAGAATTTTACAAAATAGTATGAATGTCTTGAAAATATTTTTTTATTTAGACCATAGGAATGTGATGATAGGCACCGTTTTGTAAACATCCAATTTTTTCCCACAACCATTAAAACTATGTGTTGTTGTCTTTTCAATTCTACAGGTTGAAAGTGAAAGGTTAGAGAGCAGGGGGAGACCCAAAAAACATCTGAAGTGAGGTGAGGGGTTTCTAACCATTTGGGTTGTTAGTTGTAAAGGGTTTTAAAACATTATGAGGGTTTTTGTTTGTAAATGGTTTTCAAACATTAAGTGGGTTGTAGGTTTTGTAAAACCTAGTGTTTTGCATCTTAGAATTTTACAAAACAGTATGAATGTCTTGAAAATATTTTTTTATTTAGACCTTAGGAATGTAATGAAAGGCACCATTTTATAAACACCCAATGTTTTCCAAGAACCATTAACATTATGTGTTTCACCACTTTCAACAAGTTTATTCATTATTGTTGATAATGGAGAGAAATTGGTGAACTGCTTATTTTAATGCACACATACATATACAAGCTTAGAAACCATAATGGTTTGGGTATGTTGTGATGTGGGTTGTAGTTTTATAAACACCCAATTTTTTCCATTTCATTGCATTGCACATCTTTCAAACTAAAAGAATTACTTCACATTGCATAACTAATAAGTAGATGCTGATAGATAAATGATATAATTTAAATTATAATATAGTTTTTTTACAAAGTCAACCTAAGTGGTTATGCAGTTACTTCACATTGCATAGCTAATAACTATACCCACAACTCTAGGGATCTCCACCTATGCAACCAAGTACTATTCTCAAAGATATTAACTCCTTCATTCTAGAGTGATAATTGCAGTTGCCAAGTGCATAAATGTTTGTCATGGAATTCCATGAGACCACATTTGTTTGAGGTAAATTTTCAAATAGTTAATTGCCTTGTATATGAAAGCATAATAGTAAGCAACAACATAGACAAGGCAGTGAATTGTTTGAAAAAATGTCAAACAAATATTCTCTCATGGTGATTGGAATGCAATGCCAAGCCATAGACAAGGAAATGAACTATTTATATATATGATTTCTTATCTATGGATTGTCACTATGATTTGGTAGACATATACTCACCTCCCACTATGTTTTCTAGAATAATTGTACATAGTTAGAGTGATAGATGCAAATATATGATGATAATTAGAGTGATAATTGTAGATGGAGACCCCCTAACAAAAATTTGTTACAAAATGAGAAACACCTTATTTAACAAGCAATGGAGTTTGGCTTGCAAATATATATTCTCATCTTCAGCAGATGTATCAACAATACATTCTGAAACTATACCCAAAACTATAGGGAACTCCACCTATGCAACCAAATAATATTCTCAAAAATATTAATTCATTCATACTAGAGTGATAATTGTAGTTTCCAATTGCATTTATTTGTCATGGAATTCCATGAAACCATATTTGTTTGAGGCATTTTTTCAAATAGTTCATTGCCTTGTGTATGAAAGCATATTAGTAAGCATAATAGTAAGCAACACCATAGACAAGGTAGTGAACTGTTTGAAAAAATGCCTCAAAGAAATGTGGTCTCATGGTGATTAGAATGCCATGACAAGCCATAGGAAAGGAAATGAACTATTTTTATGTATGATTGCTTATCTATGGCCTACCACTATGTTTTGGTAGACATACACTCACCTCACTCCGTGTTTTCAACTTGTAATCATACTATGCATGTATATGGTTGTTGGAAAACATTGGGTGTTTACTATCAAAGCATAATAGTAAATATGGATTGTCATGGCATTGCAACACCATGGTGATTGGAATACCATGAAAAGCCATAGACAAGGCAAGTTTCTATGTATGATTTCTTATCTCTAGCTTGCCACTATGTTTTGGTAGACATGTACTCACCTCCCACTGTGTTTTCCAACTTGCAATCATACTATGCATGTATATGCTTGTTGGAAAAAAATGGGTGTTTACTATCAAAGCATAATAGTAAATTTGGATTGTCATGGCATTCCAACACCATGGTGATTGGATTCCATGATAAGCCATAGACAAGGAAATTAACCGTTTCTATGTATGATTGGCTATCTATGACATGCCACAGTGTTTTGGTAGAAATATACTCATCTGACAATGTGTTTTCCAACTTGAAATCATACTGTGCATGTATATCGTTGTTGGAAAACATTGGGTGTTTACTATCAAAGCATAATAGTAAATATGGACTACCATGGAATTCCAACACCATGGTGATTGGAATGCCATGACAAGCCATAGACAAGGAAATGAACTATTTATTTGTATGATTTGTTATCTATGGGTTGCCACTATGTTTTGGCAGACATATACTCACCTCCCATTGTGTTTTCCAACTTGCAATCATACTATGCATGTATATGGATATTGGAAAATATTGGGTGTTTACTATCAAAGCATAATAGTAAATATGGATTGTCATGGAATTCCAACACCATGGCGATTGGAATGCCATGAAAATCCATAGACAAGGCAATGAACTATATTTATGTATGATTGGTTATCTATGCCTTGCCACTATGTTTTGGCAGACATATACTCACCTCAAACTATATTTTTCAACTTGCAATTATACTATGCATGTATATGGTTTTTGGAAAACATTGGGTGCCTACTATCAAAGCATACAAGTAAATATGGATTGTCATGACATTCCAACACCATGGTGATTGGAATGCGATGAAAAGACATAGAAAAGGCAATGAACTATTTCTATGTATGATTAGTTATCTTTGGATTGCCACTATGTTTTGGCAAACATATATTCACTTCCCACTATGTTTTCCAACTTGCAATCATATTGTGCATGTACATGGTTGTTGGAAAACATTGGGTGTTTAATATCAAAGCATAATATTAAATATGGATTGTCATGGCATTGTAACTTGATGGTGATTGGAATTCCATGACAAGCCATAGACTATATAATGAACTGTTTCTATTGCTTTTCTATGACTTGTTATGGAATTCCAAGACCATGGTGTTGGAATGCCATGACAATCCATATTTAATATTATGCTTTGATAGATTTTTTCAACAATCCATATTCACTATTTAGCCATAGTGTTGGAATGCCATGATAATACATATTTACTATTATGCTTTGATATATTTTTTCCAAGCATCCATAACTTGTTCGAAAGAACTTGTTTTAAGATTTTAGCCATAATAGTAAGGCGGTGAACTATTTGATAAAAATATTTGGTAGACATGTATGAAAAATGTGGTAGCATAGACAAGGAAATGAACTATTTGATAAAATTACTCAAAGAAATATGGTCTCATGGTGATGGAATTCCATGACAATCCATATAGCAGCAAGGCAAGGGTACATGGATGGATGTGAAAGCTAGTGGATAAAAATGGATATGAATGGTCATAGAAATGGAAGCTCATGGATTAGGAAGTTGATGAAGGTGTATGGATATGAATGGAGGACTCAAGTGTCTCTTTTCGAAAGATAGTTCCCCATTGACAATTTTTTTCTTATAGACCATGGCTTGCAAGGAAAAGACAACAGTGCGGAAAACGCCTTCCTAATGCAAAATCCTTAGAAGAGAAGTACTAAAGAAACCTCACTTAACAAATTTAATACATTTGAGATGCACATTCAAGGAACAATAGGAGAGAAAAAATAAATCACACACACAAAGATAACACTAGATATTCGTGGAAAAACCCTTACGGGAGAAAAACCCACCACACCAAGTAAAGTCACTTTGTATTACAGTAAAAACAATTACATACAGAGTTACGTAATTCACTCTCAGATGTTAGCTCACAACAACATCCCCTTGGTAAACCTCCAATTGTAGACTTCAGTTCATTACATACACTCATTGTTACAATACTTGTAAAGCATACAATGAATTCTATCTCTTTCCAACAATCATTAGGGTTGTAGACGTCAAAATCTGCAAATGGTTAGTAAAAATCACAAACCAACATGACAAACATGAACATCTATATGAAATATTACATTTAGTTAAAAATGATAAGACATTGAACAACAAAGAAAAACTAAATAAAGCATACAAACATGAATGCAAACTTATTCCATAGTGGATTGGTGCCACTTTTTTGTGTAGGAAGTAGCCCTTTCCCAATCCATGATAAGAAAAAGATGATAGACAATGAGATGCTAATGAACTCAAGTTGCCTACAATGATAGTTCTCAAATTGTAGATGATCAAATGAGAGAAAATGTATTGCATTTATAGGAGAAGTTGAGAGAGGAGAAACTAAGATTGAGAGATGTGGAACTAAATCCCATCCAATAGGAGAGAGCCACTTGTCACACTGGGATTGGCCCATGATTTTCAAGTGTTGGCTAATGTGCCCATTTCAAATTTGAAAATGGCAATAAATGAATATGGTTGAGGGTTTTTGGGGGGAATTGTGTTTGTCCAAAAAAGTCAAACATGAGAGTTAATGAGGGCATATTCGTTGGGAATATGCCCTTGTGAGGGAAAATAGGTGTTTTAATAAATCAATTTAAATGATTTATTGTGCAAGTGGATGAATCTAGAGGATTTAGGTGATTAAGATTAAACTAATCAAGATTTGATTAATCTAACAGGAGTTTAGGTGATATGACATTTGATTTCAATTTTTGTATTTATTTTAAATCAAATGAGAGGAAAATGCATATGAGTGATTTAATTAAATCAGGAACTATAGGAGATAATTAAATAATTGGATTTATTTAATTTAGAGAGATAAGCTTAGTTAATTAATTAATAGATGAAATAATGTTGAATGAAATATGATTAGATGCATGCATATATTTTGAATGTCTACATTTTTCCCCTCTTTGAAGCAATGTACTCATTGCATTGATTTAAAGAATGATGCTGCTGACATTGAAATTAAAAAAAAATTGATTTTTTGAGATGCCCTAGCGAAAAGAAGTACATTAGTACAGTGCCACCTCGAGAGATCGAGCGAAAAGATTGAGGTGGATATCATGACAAAGAGGTTCAAAATGAATGTATGGATGGTTAGACTATATGATCTATACCATAATGGAAATGAAATGTTTGGAAGATGCTTAGAATAACAAATTTATATTATCCTAAACAACTTAGATGATTATGAAAATGGGATGTGAGATGAATGTGATGGATGATGTTGTGCTATGATGATATGACGTGATTATGCAGGATGCAGGATGGATGCCTTTTTGGCATGAAAGAGGATAGAAGAATGATGGATGCATTGTTAGAATGAAAGAGAAATAGAAGAATGAGAGGGATCAACCCCTAAATCCAAGAAGATGTAGAAGTCCAACAAGTCCACTAGTTGTCGAGACTTTATTGGATATGGTGATGAATGATGATGATGTATTGCTTATCCAAGGATGGGAGAGATAAAGAGAATACCTTTCTTTATGTTTGATAACACACGTAGGCGTGATGCATCAAGGTATTAAGAACCAGGATGGCGTGGCACCTAGTGTGATGGACTTTGACTCGTCAAACAGATAGGAGTACTCTTGTTCACACTTGACAAACATAACCTTATTCAGAATGCAGTTCAGATATTCCAGACATCTTGGGCCAAAACATAAAAAGGAAAGCCTTCTTATGTGGTCAACAAGATACCTAAAACATCCTTCCTACAAACAAAACAAAGTATGCATGATGAAGTTATTTTACAAGAATATCCAACAAGCACAACAGATAAAAAGATAATGATCATTGCCCCATTCCTTTCTCTCTAAACTTGTTTTGTTTAGGCATCATCGAAAGGTCCTTGGAATGAGCACAAAATAAAATAAGTCAATAAAAGACCAAATAAAGCAAAACAAACAAGCTAATGTTCTTCATACCACTAGCCAAGACTAACTACTATGGGGTACCTGATGCTTATGTCCATCACAGGAAAGCTTCATCCTAGGACATGTTGTGATAAGGGTTTTTTGATGGGACTGATTTGGGTGATGAGCTATTGATATTCCGAGTTGACCAAGTTGCTTGCTTATTGACTTAGACTTTCAAGACTCTGATGATTAGAGTGTTCACTTTTGAACCTGCTAAACTTGCTTTTGACTGACTCACCAAAGGGTGAAGGCGATGATTGATTTTATTATGAGTGATAAAATTCGTGGGTGAAAGTGAGATGAAATGGATGCACCATTTTGGATTTTTTAGATATTTTGAGGCTGTTTTTGGTATTTTGAGATTTTTTACAAATGTTTTTGGTATTTTCACATTTTTCAATGTTTTTGGTATTTTTGAGGTTTTCGATGAAAGGACTAACTTAAAGACCTATCCTAGGGGTCTCGAGAGTTGATCCATAGATTAGCCTTGCCTACATTATACACACAGAGACCACATAGTTTGAATGATGATGTACTTGACTCAATGATTAGATAGATTGGAAAATGGATTTCCATTGCGACAGATGCCTAAGGACTGACCTAAATGTAAAATAGATGGGAAAACGGATTGCCAATGTGACGGATTCCTGAGGACTGACCCTAACTATAAAATAGATGGGCAAATGGATTGCCAATGTGACGGACAACTGAGGACTAACCCTAACTGTCTTGGGGAATGATCAAAGATCAACCTTGCCTACGTTCAAGCTCAAAGACGATTTAGTTCGGACAAGGTGAAAGACTGACAAGACTCAATGATGAACTTTTGAATATTTTCTGATATTTTGACATGTTTTTGGATTTTTGATGATTTGGATGTTTTTGGATTTTTGATGAATTTTTGAATGTTTTTGAATGTTTTTGAGTTTTTGCATGATTTTGACAATTTGGATATGGATACGCGATGATATCAGTGCCCTATTTTGGGATTTTGTTGAAAACCAAGCTTAAGGTTGATTGATCAGATCAATGGATTGATAGTTTGACTAAGTGTGTTAAGTCAAACAAAAGTGATAATGCACTCGTAAAATCTAGAAAGTTGTGTTATCCTAGAGTAAACTTGTACAAAAGAGGATGGTTTGAATAAGTGTGTTAAGTCAAACAAGTTGATGATGGATTGGATAACTTGACTAAGTGTGTTAAGTCAAGTAAGATGATAATGCACTTGTAAATTCTAGGAAGTTGTGTTATCCTAGAGTAAACTCATGCAAAAGATGATAGTTTGACTAAGTGTGTTAAGTCAAACAAGGTGATAATTGATTGGATTCGATTGATCAAGATTGATGAAGCTTAATTTGAAACAAAATTGTTTTGATGATTTTGATGTGACATTGAAGTACACATTAGATGCAACTGATATGGATTGCTTGGATTGATGTTCAGTGAAAGATAAAGCTTGATAAGGAATGTACTCTTGCTATCAAAATATACCATGGGCTAGTGATTTGGATTCGGCTCACAAATGCTTTGACCAATTTGATTTCATGTTTTCCAATGTTCGGATTACCAGATAAGTTAGAAGATATAGATCAATATTTATTCCTGAAGCAAGATGCAAACATTTTCCCCCAGTGTCTAGCAATGTTTGAGTGACCATGGGTGGATTCTTGAATAGGTGTATGGATAGAATGGATATGAATTATCTTACGATAAGATAAGGGTGTTCAAAATAGAGGATTCTCATTCGGATAATGCTTCAAGGCTTAGATAATGTTGGGCAGGATAGGATCAATGAAAATGACCCATGTTAAGATGCTTACCATAAAAAACATGTGAAGTCTGTACCAAACTTGGCCAAGATTAAGATAGGGTAGATAGATGGTAATTGGTTGGATAACGGTTCATGGATGAAAAAATGGTATGGATGGTGTTGATGGTTAAAATGACACAAACAACATTAAAACATAATATTTCTACTCTATTTCTCCTGAAAAAGAAAGACTACATGTAGTGGCCTAACTCCCAAGGTCCTGGTAGTTGGTTCTCAACTGTCTGATGTCACTCAATTGGTTCATGCAACTGTAATATTCAAGGGGCCTATGCTGGTAACAAAGGATTCAAGCTATGACTCTCTTTGTCAAAATATTTCCTGTAAATCAAGTGTTTTAAAATAAAAGAAAAAGATAGATCCAAGGGGTAAATCAGTAAGTATGAATTAAATTTATCTAATATCCAGACATATACTTTTAACAATGAATGTTTTCTTAACCGATCACAAAAACCATAGCATGACACAACCCATAGTATAACTGTACCATCATATACATCTTAGGTGCTTAATTCAATTCCTCTATTCACCTATCACAAGTATTTCCAAGATCTCAAAACCACACGCATTCATTCATCATTAAAACTATAGATCAACAGACTTTAATAACCTTAATTCAATGACAATTTAACAAGATAATCTTTAAACCTGGTTTCTTCTAATGACTTTCATCACACAAGAAACTATCATGCTTCAACACAATCACTGGCATTCAAGTGGATTATAACTCATTAACCTTATCAATCAACACAATTCAATGCAAACTCCATATTTCGTAAACCTGCAATTCTATTAACTGTAAACAAGATCTGGTACAATGTATCTCTGCAAAATGCTCTATAAAAATTCTATCTCCTAGCACTAGGTAAGCCAATCCAATTCTCAATTAGCCAACCCTTACAATGTAATACCCCACTGGTATTTATAGAATACAAAAAAAAGAAGTTCGAACTTTACTTCTATCTTAGGCTTTCCACCTTTTTAGGAATAATCAACTGTCTTGGAAACTCAGATCAATTTCGATCTTGAGTTCTTACATTATACATTCAGTTTGATCTAACAATAGAAGATAGAAAATAGGAGAAAAGAAGATCACACATCCTTGAGACTGCCAGTGCTGCATGCATGCAACATGCAAGGAAGAAGATCATCATGCATCATGCAAGGAAGAAGAATATTATGCATGCAAGATTTTATGCAGGTGATGCTGGATCCACTATGAACTCATCATAACTGGTGAAGACTTGTTGTAGCATATCCATGTTTGGCCCATCAATCCAATCATCTTCAAACTTGATGCGATCCAACTCAACTGCAGCAAATTCTTTCATGCTTTTTACCTTGACCAACTCTCTTCCTACAGCTTTTATTTTTTCCTTGACTTCTACAAGTCGGTCTATCACCAAGTCCTCTCCATCATCCCGCATGAGTCCTTGGAATCTTTCATTCCATTTCTCTCTAACCTGACTTAACGGCATGCCATCTTTAGTCATTACATTCACATCTACTATTATAGCCATAACCGCTTCCAACTCTTCCAACTGCTCAGTTAAATTATTAACTGCTTCCTGAATTTCATCCTTATGCTTGCTCAAAAAGCCAGTCCTAAACTTAAGGATATGAGAAGTCTTTTCTACAAAATCTTTATTATCATCTTCGAGTATAGATTCTTCTAAAAGAGTAGTTAGAGGCAATGTATTTATCTTCTCTAACTTTTCACTATACTCTTTGTACTCTTCTTCTAACTTCTCGGAGGCCTCAATATATTGATGCATCTCTTTTATTACTCCTTCCGCCTCCTTATAGGTTTCAAACCCCTTTTCCAAAACCTCACCTACCTCCCGGTTCACTTTGTCTATCCATTTGTCAACCATCTCTGCCTTACCTCTAACCTGCACCAAATCATCAACCTCCTTTTTGCTTAGCAAAACAGGAGTCTCAATTGCTGCAACCTTTTGTGACCTTGGAGAGGAGACACTCTTCAAAAAAGAATGTAACTTATCTAACTGAGCCTTAAGCTCATCTTTCTTTTGTTTGTCCTTGACCATTCTTGATTTTGTCGTTGAAGCCACCACATCAATCAGATTCATTTATTGATTTCTAGTGGGTCTTCCCAAGTTAACCGTACTCAATTGATAGTCTGTGAGCTACATATCCCCTACCTCCTTTTCAGTCATAGGCATGGCACATTCAGCAACTATCTCTCCTTTATCCGTGAGTCTGGTAGAGTGCAAAACTTTAGCCCTCTTCTTAGGCCTTTCCTGTTCAATCTCCTTCATCATGTCCTCCCAATTAAGAGATTGAGGAGGTGTTCTAGCTCTCTTCTGTAGATCTAATTTCAACCAAGTAGGAGCACTAGGAGTCATCATCATGGAAGAGGAAGCAGCAACTGTAGAGGATGGCTGAATATCTACCTCAGGTTGAGAATCAACCTTTGCCTTTTCTTGTTGCTCCTGCAACACATGCATCTGCACCAACTTCTCAACCTCTTCCCTATCTCTTTGTTCCTGTATTCTCCTATCTTCTTCTTCTTTTCTCAATCTTTCCTCTTCCATCTGATCCTTATCTTTTTCTTTCTCTAAGGCCTCTCTTTCTAACCACTCTGCCTCTAAAACTTTAAGTTTTGCAGCTTCGGCCTCTCCTTCTTTTTGCTTCCTTTCAGTTTCTTCCCTTTCTATCCTTTCTATTTCAAAGGCTATGAGTTTCTCTGCCTTTTCCCTTTCTTTCTCAGCTTGCAATTTCTTTACTAGCTCTTCAGTCTCTTTTTCTTTTCTTGAAGCTTCAGCCTCTTGTTCATTTTGTTGAGTCTCCTCTGCAAGCTTCAATCTAGCAACCAGGGCTTCCTTTTCCCTTCGGTTTCTTGCTTTCTCCTCCTTGAGATCATGAATCTTCTGTATCAGTTATAGCTTGTCATTTTCTGCCTTGACCTTGATCTCATGCTCTCGTTGCCTCATTTGCTCCTCCATTGTATCAGCTGCTGTCCTTGTTTCAACTTCTTTTACCTTTAATTGCTGCTATTGAAGTAGAGCATCAACTTGCAATTTTACCTCCATCTCCTTTTGTTTCTCCACCGCAGCCTTTGCATCAGATTCCCTGGTAGCATCTTCAAATTGTTTCCATTGTTCTTCCTGTGTAAGAATCTGCTCAATAGTAGGATCTAGAGGCATGTTTACTTGCAAGTCCTTCTCTGACAGAGTTTCATCCGAGTCTGTCTCAATTTCTACCAACTCTTCCTCCACTTCTTTTCCTTTAGTAGCTTCAGCCATGGCATACAACACTCCTTGAACTTCTTTACTTTTCTTCCTTGTGAGTGGGGCTTGTGTAGATGACTCAACCAATGCGGGCATAGGAACAACAGATTCAATTGGAACATCTCCCTCGGGTGTCTCTTCTTCTTCATCAACTACCTCCAACTCTGTTTCTTCAACATCGAGAGGAAAGAATTCCAATGGTTCCTTGGAAGGTGCCTTTCTTTTAATCCTCTTATACCCTTTACCTTTCTTGAGGATTGGTCCCTGAGGAGCTTGAGTCCTCATCATCAACCATTGCACACTTCTATCCAAGATTGTTCTTCCCAATTTCTTAATGTCAATCGTTTCTTCTTCACTCCAATCTATTGGATCTAAGTTTTTGGTGCCAATATTCAAAGCTTCATATGAGGGATCTAATACCACTCCATCATCCACCAAAGTGTCAGGAATATTATCTTTAATACCTAGCTCTACCATAAGTGAGACTGGTAATCTCTCATAAATCTTCCTCCTTAAGTCAAATTCATCCTGCCTATCACACCAAAAATCCTCTAACAAATTAAAGTGTCTAGTAAATATTGAAGGTAATAAAGTATACATCTTCTTTTTCGGATCAAAATACTTACGAGCTATATACAATCCCAATTTTAATTGTATCAACTCATTACAAACCACCTTAGCTGCCTTTAAGTGTTGACAGCCATATTCCCCCAGTGTCATAGGAAACTTATGGCATCCTGTCTTGTGCTTCATCCCAAATCTAGCATTAACTCCAATGGCTTGATATACAAATTCCATAAGCACTATTCTATTGCTACAGCATCTTGGAAGTAAATGGGGATGACCTTCAAACCCAAACAACCTGAAGTATGTAAATTTAGGGTATTGGATGTACCAACTTCCCCATTCGAAAATGAATGCCATAGCTTCTTGGCTTAACTTGTATCCTGCATCTCCACTCAACTGGTTGATAACCACATATAAAAATGCATCATTGACTCTTCTGAAGTGAGTCTTAGCAACCTGAAGAGATAATTAATGATAGTGTTCCCATACCTTCTTTTGTCCATCCAAGACTCCCATTATACCTACTCTGTTTAATCCTGGGAAAATCCCCAATCTTGCTACAGCATAGATCACATATGAAGTCATGAAGAAAGATTTGGTCTGTCTGACCCTTGTGAGCTGATCATGTATGGCATCAGAAACAATCATTGACCAATCAAATTGATAATCACCCTGAAAGATCACTTGAATAAAATGAAACATCCATTCCTTGAAATGGAAGGCATCCCTCTTCCCAAACACTCTAGACAACATCAATATTAAATCAGATATCTCCTTCTTGAAGTCTGCCCTCTTTGGCTGATCTGCCAGTTTGCTCAAAGACTTCTTCTCAGTACTTAACCATCTTTTGTTTAAATGAGACTTATTGGAGTCTTTATGCTTACTGTATTTCTCCAATGCCTCAGCCTCAGTCAACTGCACTAAATTCTTGGGATCAGGAACATTGAATATGCTTTGGAACATCTGCAGAGTAAGATCTATAATCACATTATTCTGTGAATCCATGCATAATCTTGTAGCTGGATTACAAGTACTGGCCACTGTACATATCAACTCCGGACACTGAACTGACAAAGGAAACACAGTGATATGTGCTAGACCGGAGTCAACAATCCTTTGAGATCTCCCTGTCAAGTTTTCCCTTTCTGCAAAGGTCTCTTCATGTAATTCTTTGAAACTATACTAGCCCAGATTGGTATCTGTGATATCTGACTAGTTTGATTCCACCTTACTCGCCTTCACCACCGGATTCCTATGATCATACCTTAATGTATAAGGTAGCTGTTCTGGTTTTACCTTCTTGATTTTTGGTGCAGGCTTTAACGTTCCTGCCGGTTGATTCCTTCGAGCAGCCTCTCCTGATGTTCCTGACATCTCTCAAATCTCCTGCAAGCAAACCTCTAATTAGACCTTCCAATAAATCATTATAAAACATGTTCTAAAAACATACCTGTTACATATACATCGAAGCCAGAGTCGAATAGAAACACAAAATAATCACTTTTACAAGACTAGCGGACTCGAAGCAAAAAACCAATATAGGAACTTCAGCTAGTAACAAACGGGCTCGGAGTCGGAGTCGGGAAAGTTATCAGAACCGGGATTGGAATGAAAAAGGGATTTGGTTTTCTTCAAATTCCTTTCATTTCATATTCTATTTCCATTTTGCCTCTGCCTCCGATTTGGTTATCGTTACTTCGACAAAAGACTTTCCACCATATGCGGAGCCGGACATGGGATAAAAACGGAACTGATAACCTTTACAAACAAAATTCTTAAATTTAAGAGCAGTTCCAATCCCGCCTCCACTCACATACTTCAATAAAACCTTTTTAGAACTCGAAATCGAAAACGAGATAGAAATGGAATTGATAACTTTGAAAAAAAAAAAAAAAACTCTTATGCCAATACCCATTCCAATCCTGCCTCCGCCTATGCTAATCATGACATCATCAAATTTATTCATTTTCATCATAACTTCATGATTAAACCTAGGTTGCCATAAAATAGCAAAGGAGCTTAAAAACTCTACCCTCACATGACCGTGGGGAACAATTGTATTTTAGAGCCATTTATTTAAAACTTATTTTAAAGTAATTGCAGAGACCGACGAAACCCTAATCTAACAAACTTAATAAAACTAGGGCACGGGTTTTAAAACCCTGCCATTCTACCAAACGATGAAACCCTAAATTAAACAATACATCTAATCTACCTCAACTCACTGTAAAATCTCTAACCTACCTCACTGTAAATTCTTAATCTAACTCACGCCATAAGAAACCTTTAATCTAATCTAAATCTACTGCAAATCGAAAACGACACGATGCGATCAAGATTAAGACGTGAAAGCGACAACGCCCAAAAATAGAAAGAAATGACACGACAAAATAAAACAACAAAGATTAAAGCAAAAATAAAATAAACCAAAACAAGAACCTGCTCATTCAATCACATCGATGATCATAAAATTGCTTTAAAACACAATGATTGAACACACGAATAGATACAAAGCAAAACACAATGAACACAACCGCAAATAAAACAATGAACAACAAAGATAAAAGACCTACCTCAAACGCAAACAAAGCCACGCTAAATTTCTAAATCAATTCGCACACAATCCCTTCTCTATCTCGATCAATTTGCTCAAACGAACTCTGCTATTGCTCTTTGCGATCTTAGACTTGTAATAATAACAATAATAATCGGCTTTAACCCTTAATAAAGAAAAATATGTGAATTTCTACCTACATCGACAACCACCATTAATGCATTAAAATGCAGTAAAGGCGGAGTCGGAACTGTAAGAGAATGAACACTGGTCTGCAGTGCAACTTCAGTCAAAAAGTCAACGACAAAATTGGCGGGGGCGGAACCAAAATGGAAACAGGATCTTAAAATCATAAAATTTCCAAACCTTATTCCCATTCCGACTCCGCGTCTGACAACTAAAAACAAAACAAAAACAAAAATAAAAAGTTAAGTAAAAGACCAACCTAATAAACAAAACACAAAAACTGAGACAAACAAACATTAAAAAAAGGAGTGGAGGCGAGATCGGAATTAAATTTGATTTTGCAAATTTTGAATAGAACCATCCCAATTCCCACTCTTGCTCCGCTTCCGCCGAAGAGCAAAAACAAAGGCAAAGAAAAGACTGTCGGAATAGAACCAAAATTAACCTCAAAAAGATTTTTCAAAACCCGATTCAACTCCGGTTCCGATTCCGACAGAGAAATCAAAGAAAAAAAACAAAGTATTGGCAAAACTAGACTCCAAACTTTGCTCCAAAAATAACTAAGTAAAAAAAACACAAAGGGGGACCCATTTTGACCAAGACAAAAGATGGGGTGGTTATGCAAGGCATAACAGATGGAATGATAGCTTTTTTATGGATGTGATAAGATGCTTTCTCCTGAACTGGCACACGTAGATGCTCGATTCTACACATGATGCTTGTTTTCCAGGTTTTCATCATGGTACTTTTCCAAAGCACCCCTAAAATGGTTTTCATTAGAGGACAATTTTTCTCTTTACTGTTTTCAATCCTTTTTCTGATTTTTTTGGATTTTTATATTTTTTGATATTTTTTGTATTTTTTGAGAGATTTTAAGTTGATGCTGAACCACCTGGTGGTGCTTGATGTTGATGCTTATGTCATAACATGCCATCGATATCCTGCTTGAAGAAGTTTCTTTTCCAGGATACGTGCACTTGAAAGCAAATTTTGAGAAATGTGTTCTACTTTGCTGATACCGGAGTTAACTCTGTCTTTGTGCGCACATCACGATAGAGTGCCTTCTGAATCCTTATGATGAAGGGTCAATGCCAAAACATGGTCAATGTGAGAATTGGATATCATGCGTGTAGGCATGGATGGAGTGCGTTTAGGAGTAAAAGATGGATTGGTTGATAGTTTGGAACTTTTGACTCTCCAAACTTGGGAAGATGAGAAACGATGGGTGGATATAGAAGTGTGCATGGAATTAGGACCAACTGCTTGATACACTTTGTATGTTGCTTGAGAAACTTTCCTTTTCCTTTGTGGACATATTTGATGGATACTTTTCCCTTTTTTATTTTCCCCCATAGTTTCTTTGACTAATGGATTTTGATAGGGATAATCATTCTTTGTATTCTTTGGTATCCATATGTATTTGATTTGTCCTTCGTGCTTCTTAGCTTCTTTTTCTTTGATAATTTTCTTCATACTTTGATTCAAATATCCCTTTTGATGTTGGTCCCAGTTTGTGGATGGGGTTGTGGGTGGATAAAGATTCATGACGTGGCTAGTTGTAGTATTGGCATTGGTTTCATCATAAGGATTCTTCATGCTCCCTATATTGACATTTGCTCGAGACGAAGTTGCCCCCAGTTTTGTGGAAATATTATTGATATGTTGAGATCCCTTGATTGTCGAATACCCAATGCCTTGACGCTTATGATTGCCAACAATCTGCACTGGTTCCAAGATTCCCTGTTCATGTAGGCCTAATCCTTTGCCTTGATAATTCATTTGCTCAAATTTTTTATTTGCCACAGGATATGATTTACCTTGGAAACAAGGTACTAATCCTTCTCTGCTATGTGGTGTATCTTCAAACATGGCAACTTCTTTATTGATAAAACAACCTGCCCTAAGAAAGGTAAGTGATCCAAGTTTATAACTGATGGGATCCTCCATATGTGGGATGAATGCCTTATTGATATCTTTGTCTTGATCTTGTGAGATATTAGATTGTATTGCTTCTTCAAGGAGTGTTGATGGTTTACTGTGAGATTCTTCCTCCTGATTCATTCTTGATATGCTTGCATATGATGTCTTTGATTCACAAGTTTTGTAGAAGCCTTCTGATATGTCTCCACATGATGTCTTTGATTCTAAACTTCTGTAGAAGCCTTCTTCATGATCTGTTTTTGGTGTGTCTCCAGAACTTTCCATATTTTGGTCATGTGTACAAATGTTAAGAGTAGGAGACTCTTATTCCTTGGTAATGATATCAAGAGTATGAGACTCTTGTTTTGAATGAATATCATCTACGTGTCCATCCAAAGAAAGCATCTTGTGGGTAGATGGACGAATATGTGTTATATGGATATGATCATCATTTGTGACATCGTGTATAGATAAAAGAGTGCCCATTAGATCATTGTAGTATCTTGGATATACAAATTCTTGATCTTGACTAATTCTGGAACTACTTTTGACATAGGTCGATTTCAAAGGATGGATTGCTTATAGTGGGTTCTTGGACATCGTCATTGGGAAGTGGCTCAATATTCTCTTGAGCTTTGAGTGGATTTGGATCAAATGTTGAGCTAGGGATTCTTTCACTATTCTCAACCATGAGGTCAAAGGATGTCAGTATGTCTTGGGAAGGACCATTGCTAGACCTTGATGGAAGATTTTGATGATGCTTTGGAATATGTTCTTGAGATATGTACTCTAACTCATAAGGTGATGTAGAGACATTTTCGATATGATCATTGGCCGATGGATCATAGATTATGTCAATGGGATCAAATAATTGTAACACATCTTGAAATAGATCACTAAAAAGTGGATCTTGATGAATGTTGAGTTGGTCACTAGATGGGGTAGAAGCATCTTCAAGATCTTGAACATTGTTTTCAATAATTGTGGAAGAGAGATTACCATTATCTTCAACCATAGGATCAAGTGATGTTGACATTTCTTGAATTTGATCATTGTTGGGTATTTTTGGTGGATTTTTCTCGTGATTGAAACGTAGCTCTTGGTGTATGTTGATTTGATCGTTGGTCGAGGTGGAAACATCTTCAAGGTGCTCATTGATAGATTGATCTTGATTTTTGATTTCAACAATTATGGTTGGAATCTGTTGCAAGCTTTGTTGAGCGAGTAATTCCTGTGTTTGTTGCTGAGCCAACAATGCTTGTTGTTGGTCGTGTCGTTGTCGTGCCAACAATGATTTTTGTTGGGCTTGTTGTTGAGCTACTTGTTGATGCACTTGTTGATGGATTGCTTGCAATAGTGTTCGAAATTGCGCTTGCACTTTTCGAGCTTGGTGTTGGGCTTGAGATTGAGCCTATGCTTGTTGGGCTACTTGAGTCACTTGTGCAACTTGTTGGGAGGCTAATTCCGCTTGTGCTTGTTGAGCAAGTAGTTGTGCAGCTTGTTAGTTTTGGAGTGCCTTTTGGCGGGCAACTTGTTGAGTGGCTTGCAACATGATGGAGAATGAATTGGTCATGCTGTGTTTTGGTGATGGTGGTGGATTGGGAATGGTGTTGATTGTTGGGGTTGCTTGAATGGTTGTCATCTGTTGTTGCGAATTGATGAGAATTTTGAGTGTAGCAATTTTGTTTCACAATATTTGACCTTGACATTCTTCATATGGTTGACTTGGTTGTTTAGCAAGTAGCTTTGGAATGCATCCTTGTGGTGTTTGTTTGGGATCATGGACAAGTTGATTTTGGATAATGCTCTGATTCAGTGTGATGTTTAGATTCGACCTGATAGATTGGAATTGAACATTGTTGTGGTTGGGAATCATATTGCCTTGATTTAGGTAACTTTGATTTTGCATGGTGTTACCTTGAATTGGATCAACATATGGAGTTGCCAATATACTGCTAGGATTTTGAACAACATTAGGGGGATTTGCAAGCATATCTATCCCAAAGTTCACCAAGTGTGGAATAGAAATGTTCATGTTCAACAAACTTGTATTTGGCATGTATGGATTTTGTGGGATAACGTTGTTTGGAATAAGACTCATGCATTGAGTGTTTGGTTGATAGATTTGCAGATTTGGACTTGGATTTAAATCTATCATTAGGAAAGGTGTTCCAAACTTTAGATTGGGAATACTCACATTCGTATCATTGAAGTTTGGAGGAGATAATGATGCCATGTTTGAATTGCATAAATGTGAGTTTCGATAATCAATTGGCATTGTGAGACTTGGATAGTTTGGTTGACTCGAATTGCTCATGATGTATGAATCGAGTTTAAATTCAATGTTCCTCTTGTGTTTTGATGTTTTTGACCTCTAAGGGGTTTAGGACCAATGATGAGATGGAGGATGAAAGGGGGAGTGATATGGGTGTTTGAACTTCTAGGAACTTGGGATCAATGCTAGACTTTAGGAATTGATTCGATTTGATTTGGATAGTTTGATAGTTTGACTTTATGCGTTAAGTCAAACAAGATGATAATGCACTTGTAAACCCTAGGAAGTTGTATTATCCTAGGGAAAACTCGCACAAGAGAATGAATTGGCTAAGTGTATTAAGCCAATCAAAGTGATCATGAACTAGTAGACTTTAGGAAGTTGTGTTATCCTAAAGGTAAATTTGTTCAAGAGGATTGATAACTTGACTAGGTGTATTAAGTCAAATGTAATGAAAAATTATAGCATGAATGATGTTCTCAAAGTTCCAAAAGTTGTTGGTGAAATGGAAATTTGATAAATGTTTGGATGGATGAAGTGTTTTGACTTGATCCTAGATGACCCTATGAGGACTTGCTTACAAGACCAAGTTGATGAAGAACATGCTTTTCCCTAGGAGTAATTCAACCAAAAGACCAATGTTTGAATGAAAACCAAATGAATCAAAAGGGACCAAACACATGTGTGGTTAAATTGTTTGTTATCTTGCTTAGATTCGGTTCTTTTTACCACAAACACTCTCTTGATTATGTTTCAAACTGAATGTTCAATGCCCTAACTTTATTTCATCCCACAAAGTGCATTATGTGGAAATCAAGGAAATCAAGGCAAAGGTTACCTAGCGTTGACTTTGGGAGAAACAAATAGAGATGTCTGAATGTTTAGAAGCCTTCTAGGGATAAGAACCCCTAGGGACTAGCAGTAACATTTAGACACCTCCAAGGTATTTGTTCTTCCAAAGGGTTTGAGATTCTGATGATTCATTGAATGTTTGTTTTCCACTATTTTAGATCCAAGAAAAGTGTTTTGATTCAAATCACATATACAACCCTAGGCTGGAAAAGACAATATTTGTCAAGTTCCCAGTTGGACGAATCCAACTGCACATATTCTGTGTGGATGACTAGATGCTTGACCACACTGGCTCCCCTCCATGACACACACTTCTCGAGTCAGCCAAGCATTAGTACCCATGAATCTCCCATGGCATAATTTTCATCTCTACAAAAAAATAACATGTATAACATGGGGTGACTTCAGAGGACATGACCTCTTGCACCAACAAATATAAGGTGTTTTTTGGCCTCTAAACAAAAGTTTGTAGTAAGGGCATCCAGTTTAGGGGGTGCAATGATAGAATACTTGTGAGAGATATCCCAACCCTTAGAACAAGGGCTTTATGCATCATAAAGATACTGGGGGAGAGTTATCATGCGCCACTTCCCATTGTCCATGGCTTTCACCGTGAACACAAATTTATATAGCGGTTTGGAAGAGCTTGGCTTTAGCCCGTTACCACTTGAGTCGTTCCCTTGGGGTGAGTACTTTTTCCCACCAAGGCAGGCCCTCTAAAGGTATACAATAGCGAGTAAGTGCATTCCTAGTTCAATCGACCTTCGTTGAAAAACAAAGGGAGAACACTTGCAATGCCTTTTTCTCACACTAGACAAGTTTGTTCAATTTTAAAAACCCAAATGAAATGTGGAGGCAATATTTTTGACAACTTAATATCACCAAAATGATTTTGATTCTCAAGATTGCTGTGAGGCGCGAGAGAAGTGCATACACATTTTAAATGATGTTAATTTGTGAAAAATATTACAAAACATGACAAACACTTGTTCATTTTAAGTCCATAAAGCAGTGATGAGTTCGTTTTAAAAGCACCAAAATGAGATGTGAAGTTTGCCTTGTTGAATTTTAACCCAAGTCCAAATCTAGTAAATGTCTAAGGTTCTTTTTAGCCAACTTTGAAAAGATCAAATTAATGCTTGATTTTAAGCCCAAATCGAAAAATGAGTTGAGTTAAAACAAAAAACGAGAGTAGAAAATAGATGCTCTAGATTGTTACAACAAGCATTAAAAAATGCTTTTTTCCAAGTTTTGATTTTAAGAAAGTCTCCAAGTCCACTCTATTCGCCTTCGTTTTTATTTGAACACAATGTCAACACCCCGTTTTCAACCTTGTTCCTTCGTTTAATTCGGATTCTCAACTTCTAATGTCCAACCTATTCCATCACATAGTAAAATCTTAGAGACGAGATTTAGCATAATGAATAAAAAAAGAATGCCTTCAATACTAACTTTTAATACAAGAGTTCTTTTTCTCTGAAAAACCAATATCATGCATTGATAACCTCCTAAATGCATATTAAATCTTTATTGATGATCTCCTTAAGGTGTTTGAAGCATGACAAATTATTATGCATTCCCCTATTTGTACCCCATACAAACAAATCAAACAAGAGTAAAAAAAGTATGATATATTGTTAGATCCATTTGAATTTCTATATCAATAAATGTGTTGATCAGACATAACCTCAATTCCCCACCTTCAATGAAAAATATTTAATTATCATATGAGGCAACTCTATCAAAGATACTTTAATATTTCTGACTTTTCTGATTTATCAATCACTCATCAAACATCATGACTTTTGCTTTTGTGTATTATTTTCTGCAATATGAAAATATTGTTAGATCCATTTGAATTTCTATATCAATAAATGAGTTGATCGGACATAACCTCAATTCCCCACCTTCAATGAAAAATCTTTAATTATCATACGAGGCAACTCTATCAAAGATACTTTAATATTTCTGACTTTTCTGATTTATCAATCACTCATCAAACATCATGACTTTTGCTTTTGTGTATTATTTTCTGCAATATGAAAAGGGTTGTTTCTCACCTCTCTGAAATCAAAATAGATAACCCTTGTGTATCTAGAAATACCCGCAAAAGATGTGTTAGTTAATGTAATAAAATCATGAAAAGCAAGCAAGCTCCACCTACTACTTTCCACACCTGTCGACAACAAATGAGGAAATCAACACATAATTATCTAATATCACAGAAAATATCATAAACCTATTGAAGAGTGGGAGATAGTAGACTTTAGCACATTTATCTAGCTAGCAGCAAATCACATCCCTAGATCCTTTCCAGGTAGAAATTGTACCCTCAACTTATTCATCTATCCACTTTGTCGATCTGCAATGTCTTTAACTTAGTGTGATATTAGTATGTGCTATGGAAGACAATTGAGAAATTTATGACAAAATGGCAGGGAAATCAGAAATTAACTAAAACTTATAAAGGGTGCTTGAATTACTGGCTGGCGCCTCTATGTAAAAGGTTGACAAGTGACAGGTGTAACAACAATGAATGTTACCACTACCCATCCGCATTTACTTTCCAACTTGCCAGAAATCCTTCATATGGTCTTTAATCTCTAATTTAATTCATGACATGTTATAAAACTATTTATCTATGAGCTGTTAATTACTTCATTAAAGGTCCACTAGAAGCTCTCTGATCCAAGACGCCATGTGTTTTACCTCACCTAGCTATAGGCGTAAAGTATTGAGGAAGCTTCTACGCATTGTCTTGATGTTTTAAGTGATAAGGGGGTGTCAAATCAGAGATATCAAAAGCATATGTAATTTCTCATGAGAATGCATACCATTTTAGTAATAGGAATGGATAAATGATTGAGCTTGTGCAATCTCATAGCTAGCAACGATTATAGCACATCATGGATTCAGTGAAAAGACGTCAGATACCTTTGAGAAAATGCTATTGGTCAGCATTCTCCCTCAGTTAATCGCGGTTCCCATGGATTGTGCTTGCACTCGGTTAAGAGGAAACAAGAACAATTAAGAGCCTGGTAATATTCCTTCTAACATTTATTGCAGGTCACGATATTCTTGATGGTAGCTCTGTCAGACAATAAATAATACAATATCCGATATAGAGTATGACAACATTCTTAGAGAAAAATCAGTAATGAAAAAATACGAGCATTGATGACAGGTATACAACACTCCCGCAGGAAGAAAGGCAATAGCAAATCCTTTAAGCAAGAGTTTTGAATGCCCATCCTCAACTCACACACAACCTCTCTAAAACATATGTGATTTCTCAAAGATGGAAAAAGTAAAATAAAAAACTAAATGATGCACCCCTTCAGTCAGAAAGATAACAGCAAAAAAAATGAAGGCTATTGATATCAATGCCTAAACAAGGCACTAAACTTTATGACGCTTTAAGCCACTATAGTCTTAGCCATAAATCATAAACAGGGCGCTTTGATATCTTATTGATTGTATTACACCTTTAATAATTTATGTGTGAAGCGAATTTATGGAGGCTGAAATAAATATTCATGGAAACAATTATCCCCAGGCGTGATAGCTCCACTCGTTCGACATAATACTCGTGTCCTTCTAGCACCATTTTATAGATATCAAAATCTGCAAATGGTTAGTAAAACTTAGAAACCAACATGGCAGACATGAACATCTTTATGAAATATTGCATTTAGTTAAACATGCTAAGACATTGAACAACAAAGAAAAACTAAGTAAAGCATATAAACATGAATGCAAACTTATTCCATAGTGGATTGGTGCCACTTTGTTGTGTAGGAAGAAACCCTTTCCCAATCCATGATAAGCAAAAGATGATAGACAATGAGATGCTAATGAACTCAAGTTGCCTACAATGATAGTGCTCAAATTGTAGGTGATCAAATGAGAGAAAATGCATTGCATTTATAGGAGAAGTTGAGAGAGGAGAAGCTAAGATTGAGAGATGTGGGACTAAATCCCATACAATAGGAGAGAGCCACTTGTCACAATGGGATTGGCCCATGATTGTGCAAGTGTTGGCTAATGTGCCCATTTCAAATTTGAAAATGGCAATAAATGAATATGGTTGAGGGTTTTTTGGGGAAATTGTGTTTATCCAAAAATGTCAAACATGAGAGTTAATGAGGGAATATTTGTTGGGAATATGCCCTTGTGAGGGAAAATAGGTGTTTTAATAAATCAATTTAAATGATTTATTGTGCAAGTGGATGAATCTAGAGGATTTAGGTGATTAAGATTAAACTAATAAGGATTTGATTAATCTAATAAGAGTTTAGGTGATATGACATTTGATTTCAATTTTTGTATTTATTTTAAATCAAATAAGAGGAAAATGCATACGAGTGATTTAATTAAATCAGGAACTATAGGAGATAATTAAATAATTGGATTTATTTAATTTAGAGAGATAAGCTTAGTGAATTAATTAAATTGGTTTATTTAATTAATAGATGAAATAATGTTGAATGAAGTATGATTAGAGGCATGCATATATTTTGCATGTCTACAAGGGTATATTTAATTACTTTCTTCATTGACAACCTTTCTTCATCTCTAATTATACCGCCTTGCAACACACATCAGGCCGCCCAACATTAAATTTTGGTTACATAAAATATTGCTATATTTGCACTCTGTCAATGCCTGAGTCAGAATATGCATTTAATGCAAATATATTGCTATCAGAAGATAAAAATTTTGACCAATGATTGTTGATCTACAACAACAATTTAAAATCAACAAAGGACATCATGCCACATGTTGACACATCATTCATCCATTTATTTGAATATTGCTCCAGATTGTCGGCTATTCCCTGTGCTCCTTCCACTGTGCCACCGCTTGTCATCTAAAAGAACCTTGAGGTGAGGCGGTATACCACGCTACCACTCAATGGGTGCGAATCCCTCATGGCATGGTGGTATACACCACACTATCATGTAAGAGCTTGTAGACACCTGTGGTATGGCAGTACCACCGCGCTACCGCTCGATAGGTTGAAGGTTCCTTTGGTATGGTAGTATCATGACACTAGTGTGCCTCTACATAAAAGCTCCAGTGGTACGGTGGTATCACCGTGCTACCGCTAGGTAGTATGAAGTCTCTCATGGTATGGCGGTAACACTGTGCTACAACAGACAACCAAAAGACTCCCGTGGTATGGAGGTAAACCACGCTACCACATCTCTTCCACATACACCTAGTGGTATGGAGGTAAAGTCATGAACTCCAAAGGGAAAAATTCCAAGTCTTTAACAGAGGTTCAAGCCAACAAGTTGAGGCACAATTTCCAACAAGCTCCCACTTGATGAAGACTTACTACCTTCCTCCAAACTCAAACTTAATGAAGATCATAGGCCCCAAGGCCCATCGAATTGGTACACCACCTGTACTTGTCTATGCTCATGGGATTTATCAATGCATCAAAAAAATTCTTCAGAGTATCCACCTTTTCTAGATTAACCTTTCCATCATCCACCATATCATGAAAACAATGATACTGTACATCAATGTGCTTCATCCTGACATGGAACGTGAGATTTTTTGCCAAAAAAATAGCACTCTGACTGTCACAACAAATCATAATCTGCCTTGCATTAAACCCGATATCTGAATATAAACGCCTAAGCCAAATGAATTCTTTGCAGGCATGTGTTGCTGCCATGTACTCTACCTCAATAGTAGATAAAGTGACTACAACCTACTGCTTGCTCATCCAACTCACTGCTCCACCAAATAACACGAAGATGTATCCACTAGTGGATCTTCTACTATAAATGTCCCCTACCCAATCACAATCCACATACCCATGAATG
>CM021101.1:822958440-822981669 GCA_007115665.2 Sequoiadendron giganteum
TTTGTTTGTCCTTGATCATTCTTGATTTTGTTGTTGAAGCCACCACATCAATCAGATTCATTTGTTGATTTCTAGTGGGTCTTCCCAAGTTAACTGTACTCAATTGATAGTCTATGAGCTGCATATCCCCTACCTCCTTTTCAGTCATAGGCATGGCACATTCAGCAACTATCTCTCCTTTATCTGTGAGTCTGGTAGAGTGCAAAACTTTAGCCCTCTTCTTAGGCCTTTCCTGTTCAATCTCCTTCATCATATCCTCCCAATTAAGAGATTGAGGAGGTGTTCTAGCTCTCTTCTGTAGATCTAATTTCAACCAAGTAGGAGCACTAGGAGTCATCATCATGGAAGAGGAAGCAGCAACTGTAGAGGATGGCTGAATATCTACCTCAGGTTGAGAATCAACCTTTGCCTTTTCTTGTTGCTCCTGCAACACATGCATCTGCACCAACTTCTCAACCTCTTCCCTATCTCTTTGTTCCTGTATTCTCCTATCTTCTTCTTCTTTTCTCAATCTTTCCTCTTCCATCTGATCCTTATCTTTTTCTTTCTCTAAGGCCTCTCTTTCTAACCACTCTGCCTCTAAAACTTTAAGTTTTGCAGCTTCGGCCTCTCCTTCTTTTTGCTTCCTTTCAGTTTCTTCCCTTTCTATCCTTTCTATTTCAAAGGCTATGAGTTTCTCTGCCTTTTCCCTTTCTTTCTCAGCTTGCAATTTCTTTACTAGCTCTTCAGTCTCTTTTTCTTTTCTTGAAGCTTCAGCCTCTTGTTCATTTTGTTGAGTCTCCTCTGCAAGCTTCAATCTAGCAACCAGGGCTTCCTTTTCCCTTCGGTTTCTTGCTTTCTCCTCCTTGAGATCATGAATCTTCTGTATCAGTTATAGCTTGTCATTTTCTGCCTTGACCTTGATCTCATGCTCTCGTTGCCTCATTTGCTCCTCCATTGTATCAGCTGCTGTCCTTGTTTCAACTTCTTTTACCTTTAATTGCTGCTATTGAAGTAGAGCATCAACTTGCAATTTTACCTCCATCTCCTTTTGTTTCTCCACCGCAGCCTTTGCATCAGATTCCCTGGTAGCATCTTCAAATTGTTTCCATTGTTCTTCCTGTGTAAGAATCTGCTCAATAGTAGGATCTAGAGGCATGTTTACTTGCAAGTCCTTCTCTGACAGAGTTTCATCCGAGTCTGTCTCAATTTCTACCAACTCTTCCTCCACTTCTTTTCCTTTAGTAGCTTCAGCCATGGCATACAACACTCCTTGAACTTCTTTACTTTTCTTCCTTGTGAGTGGGGCTTGTGTAGATGACTCAACCAATGCGGGCATAGGAACAACAGATTCAATTGGAACATCTCCCTCGGGTGTCTCTTCTTCTTCATCAACTACCTCCAACTCTGTTTCTTCAACATCGAGAGGAAAGAATTCCAATGGTTCCTTGGAAGGTGCCTTTCTTTTAATCCTCTTATACCCTTTACCTTTCTTGAGGATTGGTCCCTGAGGAGCTTGAGTCCTCATCATCAACCATTGCACACTTCTATCCAAGATTGTTCTTCCCAATTTCTTAATGTCAATCGTTTCTTCTTCACTCCAATCTATTGGATCTAAGTTTTTGGTGCCAATATTCAAAGCTTCATATGAGGGATCTAATACCACTCCATCATCCACCAAAGTGTCAGGAATATTATCTTTAATACCTAGCTCTACCATAAGTGAGACTGGTAATCTCTCATAAATCTTCCTCCTTAAGTCAAATTCATCCTGCCTATCACACCAAAAATCCTCTAACAAATTAAAGTGTCTAGTAAATATTGAAGGTAATAAAGTATACATCTTCTTTTTCGGATCAAAATACTTACGAGCTATATACAATCCCAATTTTAATTGTATCAACTCATTACAAACCACCTTAGCTGCCTTTAAGTGTTGACAGCCATATTCCCCCAGTGTCATAGGAAACTTATGGCATCCTGTCTTGTGCTTCATCCCAAATCTAGCATTAACTCCAATGGCTTGATATACAAATTCCATAAGCACTATTCTATTGCTACAGCATCTTGGAAGTAAATGGGGATGACCTTCAAACCCAAACAACCTGAAGTATGTAAATTTAGGGTATTGGATGTACCAACTTCCCCATTCGAAAATGAATGCCATAGCTTCTTGGCTTAACTTGTATCCTGCATCTCCACTCAACTGGTTGATAACCACATATAAAAATGCATCATTGACTCTTCTGAAGTGAGTCTTAGCAACCTGAAGAGATAATTAATGATAGTGTTCCCATACCTTCTTTTGTCCATCCAAGACTCCCATTATACCTACTCTGTTTAATCCTGGGAAAATCCCCAATCTTGCTACAGCATAGATCACATATGAAGTCATGAAGAAAGATTTGGTCTGTCTGACCCTTGTGAGCTGATCATGTATGGCATCAGAAACAATCATTGACCAATCAAATTGATAATCACCCTGAAAGATCACTTGAATAAAATGAAACATCCATTCCTTGAAATGGAAGGCATCCCTCTTCCCAAACACTCTAGACAACATCAATATTAAATCAGATATCTCCTTCTTGAAGTCTGCCCTCTTTGGCTGATCTGCCAGTTTGCTCAAAGACTTCTTCTCAGTACTTAACCATCTTTTGTTTAAATGAGACTTATTGGAGTCTTTATGCTTACTGTATTTCTCCAATGCCTCAGCCTCAGTCAACTGCACTAAATTCTTGGGATCAGGAACATTGAATATGCTTTGGAACATCTGCAGAGTAAGATCTATAATCACATTATTCTGTGAATCCATGCATAATCTTGTAGCTGGATTACAAGTACTGGCCACTGTACATATCAACTCCGGACACTGAACTGACAAAGGAAACACAGTGATATGTGCTAGACCGGAGTCAACAATCCTTTGAGATCTCCCTGTCAAGTTTTCCCTTTCTGCAAAGGTCTCTTCATGTAATTCTTTGAAACTATACTAGCCCAGATTGGTATCTGTGATATCTGACTAGTTTGATTCCACCTTACTCGCCTTCACCACCGGATTCCTATGATCATACCTTAATGTATAAGGTAGCTGTTCTGGTTTTACCTTCTTGATTTTTGGTGCAGGCTTTAACGTTCCTGCCGGTTGATTCCTTCGAGCAGCCTCTCCTGATGTTCCTGACATCTCTCAAATCTCCTGCAAGCAAACCTCTAATTAGACCTTCCAATAAATCATTATAAAACATGTTCTAAAAACATACCTGTTACATATACATCGAAGCCAGAGTCGAATAGAAACACAAAATAATCACTTTTACAAGACTAGCGGACTCGAAGCAAAAAACCAATATAGGAACTTCAGCTAGTAACAAACGGGCTCGGAGTCGGAGTCGGGAAAGTTATCAGAACCGGGATTGGAATGAAAAAGGGATTTGGTTTTCTTCAAATTCCTTTCATTTCATATTCTATTTCCATTTTGCCTCTGCCTCCGATTTGGTTATCGTTACTTCGACAAAAGACTTTCCACCATATGCGGAGCCGGACATGGGATAAAAACGGAACTGATAACCTTTACAAACAAAATTCTTAAATTTAAGAGCAGTTCCAATCCCGCCTCCACTCACATACTTCAATAAAACCTTTTTAGAACTCGAAATCGAAAACGAGATAGAAATGGAATTGATAACTTTGAAAAAAAAAAAAAAAACTCTTATGCCAATACCCATTCCAATCCTGCCTCCGCCTATGCTAATCATGACATCATCAAATTTATTCATTTTCATCATAACTTCATGATTAAACCTAGGTTGCCATAAAATAGCAAAGGAGCTTAAAAACTCTACCCTCACATGACCGTGGGGAACAATTGTATTTTAGAGCCATTTATTTAAAACTTATTTTAAAGTAATTGCAGAGACCGACGAAACCCTAATCTAACAAACTTAATAAAACTAGGGCACGGGTTTTAAAACCCTGCCATTCTACCAAACGATGAAACCCTAAATTAAACAATACATCTAATCTACCTCAACTCACTGTAAAATCTCTAACCTACCTCACTGTAAATTCTTAATCTAACTCACGCCATAAGAAACCTTTAATCTAATCTAAATCTACTGCAAATCGAAAACGACACGATGCGATCAAGATTAAGACGTGAAAGCGACAACGCCCAAAAATAGAAAGAAATGACACGACAAAATAAAACAACAAAGATTAAAGCAAAAATAAAATAAACCAAAACAAGAACCTGCTCATTCAATCACATCGATGATCATAAAATTGCTTTAAAACACAATGATTGAACACACGAATAGATACAAAGCAAAACACAATGAACACAACCGCAAATAAAACAATGAACAACAAAGATAAAAGACCTACCTCAAACGCAAACAAAGCCACGCTAAATTTCTAAATCAATTCGCACACAATCCCTTCTCTATCTCGATCAATTTGCTCAAACGAACTCTGCTATTGCTCTTTGCGATCTTAGACTTGTAATAATAACAATAATAATCGGCTTTAACCCTTAATAAAGAAAAATATGTGAATTTCTACCTACATCGACAACCACCATTAATGCATTAAAATGCAGTAAAGGCGGAGTCGGAACTGTAAGAGAATGAACACTGGTCTGCAGTGCAACTTCAGTCAAAAAGTCAACGACAAAATTGGCGGGGGCGGAACCAAAATGGAAACAGGATCTTAAAATCATAAAATTTCCAAACCTTATTCCCATTCCGACTCCGCGTCTGACAACTAAAAACAAAACAAAAACAAAAATAAAAAGTTAAGTAAAAGACCAACCTAATAAACAAAACACAAAAACTGAGACAAACAAACATTAAAAAAAGGAGTGGAGGCGAGATCGGAATTAAATTTGATTTTGCAAATTTTGAATAGAACCATCCCAATTCCCACTCTTGCTCCGCTTCCGCCGAAGAGCAAAAACAAAGGCAAAGAAAAGACTGTCGGAATAGAACCAAAATTAACCTCAAAAAGATTTTTCAAAACCCGATTCAACTCCGGTTCCGATTCCGACAGAGAAATCAAAGAAAAAAAACAAAGTATTGGCAAAACTAGACTCCAAACTTTGCTCCAAAAATAACTAAGTAAAAAAAACACAAAGGGGGACCCATTTTGACCAAGACAAAAGATGGGGTGGTTATGCAAGGCATAACAGATGGAATGATAGCTTTTTTATGGATGTGATAAGATGCTTTCTCCTGAACTGGCACACGTAGATGCTCGATTCTACACATGATGCTTGTTTTCCAGGTTTTCATCATGGTACTTTTCCAAAGCACCCCTAAAATGGTTTTCATTAGAGGACAATTTTTCTCTTTACTGTTTTCAATCCTTTTTCTGATTTTTTTGGATTTTTATATTTTTTGATATTTTTTGTATTTTTTGAGAGATTTTAAGTTGATGCTGAACCACCTGGTGGTGCTTGATGTTGATGCTTATGTCATAACATGCCATCGATATCCTGCTTGAAGAAGTTTCTTTTCCAGGATACGTGCACTTGAAAGCAAATTTTGAGAAATGTGTTCTACTTTGCTGATACCGGAGTTAACTCTGTCTTTGTGCGCACATCACGATAGAGTGCCTTCTGAATCCTTATGATGAAGGGTCAATGCCAAAACATGGTCAATGTGAGAATTGGATATCATGCGTGTAGGCATGGATGGAGTGCGTTTAGGAGTAAAAGATGGATTGGTTGATAGTTTGGAACTTTTGACTCTCCAAACTTGGGAAGATGAGAAACGATGGGTGGATATAGAAGTGTGCATGGAATTAGGACCAACTGCTTGATACACTTTGTATGTTGCTTGAGAAACTTTCCTTTTCCTTTGTGGACATATTTGATGGATACTTTTCCCTTTTTTATTTTCCCCCATAGTTTCTTTGACTAATGGATTTTGATAGGGATAATCATTCTTTGTATTCTTTGGTATCCATATGTATTTGATTTGTCCTTCGTGCTTCTTAGCTTCTTTTTCTTTGATAATTTTCTTCATACTTTGATTCAAATATCCCTTTTGATGTTGGTCCCAGTTTGTGGATGGGGTTGTGGGTGGATAAAGATTCATGACGTGGCTAGTTGTAGTATTGGCATTGGTTTCATCATAAGGATTCTTCATGCTCCCTATATTGACATTTGCTCGAGACGAAGTTGCCCCCAGTTTTGTGGAAATATTATTGATATGTTGAGATCCCTTGATTGTCGAATACCCAATGCCTTGACGCTTATGATTGCCAACAATCTGCACTGGTTCCAAGATTCCCTGTTCATGTAGGCCTAATCCTTTGCCTTGATAATTCATTTGCTCAAATTTTTTATTTGCCACAGGATATGATTTACCTTGGAAACAAGGTACTAATCCTTCTCTGCTATGTGGTGTATCTTCAAACATGGCAACTTCTTTATTGATAAAACAACCTGCCCTAAGAAAGGTAAGTGATCCAAGTTTATAACTGATGGGATCCTCCATATGTGGGATGAATGCCTTATTGATATCTTTGTCTTGATCTTGTGAGATATTAGATTGTATTGCTTCTTCAAGGAGTGTTGATGGTTTACTGTGAGATTCTTCCTCCTGATTCATTCTTGATATGCTTGCATATGATGTCTTTGATTCACAAGTTTTGTAGAAGCCTTCTGATATGTCTCCACATGATGTCTTTGATTCTAAACTTCTGTAGAAGCCTTCTTCATGATCTGTTTTTGGTGTGTCTCCAGAACTTTCCATATTTTGGTCATGTGTACAAATGTTAAGAGTAGGAGACTCTTATTCCTTGGTAATGATATCAAGAGTATGAGACTCTTGTTTTGAATGAATATCATCTACGTGTCCATCCAAAGAAAGCATCTTGTGGGTAGATGGACGAATATGTGTTATATGGATATGATCATCATTTGTGACATCGTGTATAGATAAAAGAGTGCCCATTAGATCATTGTAGTATCTTGGATATACAAATTCTTGATCTTGACTAATTCTGGAACTACTTTTGACATAGGTCGATTTCAAAGGATGGATTGCTTATAGTGGGTTCTTGGACATCGTCATTGGGAAGTGGCTCAATATTCTCTTGAGCTTTGAGTGGATTTGGATCAAATGTTGAGCTAGGGATTCTTTCACTATTCTCAACCATGAGGTCAAAGGATGTCAGTATGTCTTGGGAAGGACCATTGCTAGACCTTGATGGAAGATTTTGATGATGCTTTGGAATATGTTCTTGAGATATGTACTCTAACTCATAAGGTGATGTAGAGACATTTTCGATATGATCATTGGCCGATGGATCATAGATTATGTCAATGGGATCAAATAATTGTAACACATCTTGAAATAGATCACTAAAAAGTGGATCTTGATGAATGTTGAGTTGGTCACTAGATGGGGTAGAAGCATCTTCAAGATCTTGAACATTGTTTTCAATAATTGTGGAAGAGAGATTACCATTATCTTCAACCATAGGATCAAGTGATGTTGACATTTCTTGAATTTGATCATTGTTGGGTATTTTTGGTGGATTTTTCTCGTGATTGAAACGTAGCTCTTGGTGTATGTTGATTTGATCGTTGGTCGAGGTGGAAACATCTTCAAGGTGCTCATTGATAGATTGATCTTGATTTTTGATTTCAACAATTATGGTTGGAATCTGTTGCAAGCTTTGTTGAGCGAGTAATTCCTGTGTTTGTTGCTGAGCCAACAATGCTTGTTGTTGGTCGTGTCGTTGTCGTGCCAACAATGATTTTTGTTGGGCTTGTTGTTGAGCTACTTGTTGATGCACTTGTTGATGGATTGCTTGCAATAGTGTTCGAAATTGCGCTTGCACTTTTCGAGCTTGGTGTTGGGCTTGAGATTGAGCCTATGCTTGTTGGGCTACTTGAGTCACTTGTGCAACTTGTTGGGAGGCTAATTCCGCTTGTGCTTGTTGAGCAAGTAGTTGTGCAGCTTGTTAGTTTTGGAGTGCCTTTTGGCGGGCAACTTGTTGAGTGGCTTGCAACATGATGGAGAATGAATTGGTCATGCTGTGTTTTGGTGATGGTGGTGGATTGGGAATGGTGTTGATTGTTGGGGTTGCTTGAATGGTTGTCATCTGTTGTTGCGAATTGATGAGAATTTTGAGTGTAGCAATTTTGTTTCACAATATTTGACCTTGACATTCTTCATATGGTTGACTTGGTTGTTTAGCAAGTAGCTTTGGAATGCATCCTTGTGGTGTTTGTTTGGGATCATGGACAAGTTGATTTTGGATAATGCTCTGATTCAGTGTGATGTTTAGATTCGACCTGATAGATTGGAATTGAACATTGTTGTGGTTGGGAATCATATTGCCTTGATTTAGGTAACTTTGATTTTGCATGGTGTTACCTTGAATTGGATCAACATATGGAGTTGCCAATATACTGCTAGGATTTTGAACAACATTAGGGGGATTTGCAAGCATATCTATCCCAAAGTTCACCAAGTGTGGAATAGAAATGTTCATGTTCAACAAACTTGTATTTGGCATGTATGGATTTTGTGGGATAACGTTGTTTGGAATAAGACTCATGCATTGAGTGTTTGGTTGATAGATTTGCAGATTTGGACTTGGATTTAAATCTATCATTAGGAAAGGTGTTCCAAACTTTAGATTGGGAATACTCACATTCGTATCATTGAAGTTTGGAGGAGATAATGATGCCATGTTTGAATTGCATAAATGTGAGTTTCGATAATCAATTGGCATTGTGAGACTTGGATAGTTTGGTTGACTCGAATTGCTCATGATGTATGAATCGAGTTTAAATTCAATGTTCCTCTTGTGTTTTGATGTTTTTGACCTCTAAGGGGTTTAGGACCAATGATGAGATGGAGGATGAAAGGGGGAGTGATATGGGTGTTTGAACTTCTAGGAACTTGGGATCAATGCTAGACTTTAGGAATTGATTCGATTTGATTTGGATAGTTTGATAGTTTGACTTTATGCGTTAAGTCAAACAAGATGATAATGCACTTGTAAACCCTAGGAAGTTGTATTATCCTAGGGAAAACTCGCACAAGAGAATGAATTGGCTAAGTGTATTAAGCCAATCAAAGTGATCATGAACTAGTAGACTTTAGGAAGTTGTGTTATCCTAAAGGTAAATTTGTTCAAGAGGATTGATAACTTGACTAGGTGTATTAAGTCAAATGTAATGAAAAATTATAGCATGAATGATGTTCTCAAAGTTCCAAAAGTTGTTGGTGAAATGGAAATTTGATAAATGTTTGGATGGATGAAGTGTTTTGACTTGATCCTAGATGACCCTATGAGGACTTGCTTACAAGACCAAGTTGATGAAGAACATGCTTTTCCCTAGGAGTAATTCAACCAAAAGACCAATGTTTGAATGAAAACCAAATGAATCAAAAGGGACCAAACACATGTGTGGTTAAATTGTTTGTTATCTTGCTTAGATTCGGTTCTTTTTACCACAAACACTCTCTTGATTATGTTTCAAACTGAATGTTCAATGCCCTAACTTTATTTCATCCCACAAAGTGCATTATGTGGAAATCAAGGAAATCAAGGCAAAGGTTACCTAGCGTTGACTTTGGGAGAAACAAATAGAGATGTCTGAATGTTTAGAAGCCTTCTAGGGATAAGAACCCCTAGGGACTAGCAGTAACATTTAGACACCTCCAAGGTATTTGTTCTTCCAAAGGGTTTGAGATTCTGATGATTCATTGAATGTTTGTTTTCCACTATTTTAGATCCAAGAAAAGTGTTTTGATTCAAATCACATATACAACCCTAGGCTGGAAAAGACAATATTTGTCAAGTTCCCAGTTGGACGAATCCAACTGCACATATTCTGTGTGGATGACTAGATGCTTGACCACACTGGCTCCCCTCCATGACACACACTTCTCGAGTCAGCCAAGCATTAGTACCCATGAATCTCCCATGGCATAATTTTCATCTCTACAAAAAAATAACATGTATAACATGGGGTGACTTCAGAGGACATGACCTCTTGCACCAACAAATATAAGGTGTTTTTTGGCCTCTAAACAAAAGTTTGTAGTAAGGGCATCCAGTTTAGGGGGTGCAATGATAGAATACTTGTGAGAGATATCCCAACCCTTAGAACAAGGGCTTTATGCATCATAAAGATACTGGGGGAGAGTTATCATGCGCCACTTCCCATTGTCCATGGCTTTCACCGTGAACACAAATTTATATAGCGGTTTGGAAGAGCTTGGCTTTAGCCCGTTACCACTTGAGTCGTTCCCTTGGGGTGAGTACTTTTTCCCACCAAGGCAGGCCCTCTAAAGGTATACAATAGCGAGTAAGTGCATTCCTAGTTCAATCGACCTTCGTTGAAAAACAAAGGGAGAACACTTGCAATGCCTTTTTCTCACACTAGACAAGTTTGTTCAATTTTAAAAACCCAAATGAAATGTGGAGGCAATATTTTTGACAACTTAATATCACCAAAATGATTTTGATTCTCAAGATTGCTGTGAGGCGCGAGAGAAGTGCATACACATTTTAAATGATGTTAATTTGTGAAAAATATTACAAAACATGACAAACACTTGTTCATTTTAAGTCCATAAAGCAGTGATGAGTTCGTTTTAAAAGCACCAAAATGAGATGTGAAGTTTGCCTTGTTGAATTTTAACCCAAGTCCAAATCTAGTAAATGTCTAAGGTTCTTTTTAGCCAACTTTGAAAAGATCAAATTAATGCTTGATTTTAAGCCCAAATCGAAAAATGAGTTGAGTTAAAACAAAAAACGAGAGTAGAAAATAGATGCTCTAGATTGTTACAACAAGCATTAAAAAATGCTTTTTTCCAAGTTTTGATTTTAAGAAAGTCTCCAAGTCCACTCTATTCGCCTTCGTTTTTATTTGAACACAATGTCAACACCCCGTTTTCAACCTTGTTCCTTCGTTTAATTCGGATTCTCAACTTCTAATGTCCAACCTATTCCATCACATAGTAAAATCTTAGAGACGAGATTTAGCATAATGAATAAAAAAAGAATGCCTTCAATACTAACTTTTAATACAAGAGTTCTTTTTCTCTGAAAAACCAATATCATGCATTGATAACCTCCTAAATGCATATTAAATCTTTATTGATGATCTCCTTAAGGTGTTTGAAGCATGACAAATTATTATGCATTCCCCTATTTGTACCCCATACAAACAAATCAAACAAGAGTAAAAAAAGTATGATATATTGTTAGATCCATTTGAATTTCTATATCAATAAATGTGTTGATCAGACATAACCTCAATTCCCCACCTTCAATGAAAAATATTTAATTATCATATGAGGCAACTCTATCAAAGATACTTTAATATTTCTGACTTTTCTGATTTATCAATCACTCATCAAACATCATGACTTTTGCTTTTGTGTATTATTTTCTGCAATATGAAAATATTGTTAGATCCATTTGAATTTCTATATCAATAAATGAGTTGATCGGACATAACCTCAATTCCCCACCTTCAATGAAAAATCTTTAATTATCATACGAGGCAACTCTATCAAAGATACTTTAATATTTCTGACTTTTCTGATTTATCAATCACTCATCAAACATCATGACTTTTGCTTTTGTGTATTATTTTCTGCAATATGAAAAGGGTTGTTTCTCACCTCTCTGAAATCAAAATAGATAACCCTTGTGTATCTAGAAATACCCGCAAAAGATGTGTTAGTTAATGTAATAAAATCATGAAAAGCAAGCAAGCTCCACCTACTACTTTCCACACCTGTCGACAACAAATGAGGAAATCAACACATAATTATCTAATATCACAGAAAATATCATAAACCTATTGAAGAGTGGGAGATAGTAGACTTTAGCACATTTATCTAGCTAGCAGCAAATCACATCCCTAGATCCTTTCCAGGTAGAAATTGTACCCTCAACTTATTCATCTATCCACTTTGTCGATCTGCAATGTCTTTAACTTAGTGTGATATTAGTATGTGCTATGGAAGACAATTGAGAAATTTATGACAAAATGGCAGGGAAATCAGAAATTAACTAAAACTTATAAAGGGTGCTTGAATTACTGGCTGGCGCCTCTATGTAAAAGGTTGACAAGTGACAGGTGTAACAACAATGAATGTTACCACTACCCATCCGCATTTACTTTCCAACTTGCCAGAAATCCTTCATATGGTCTTTAATCTCTAATTTAATTCATGACATGTTATAAAACTATTTATCTATGAGCTGTTAATTACTTCATTAAAGGTCCACTAGAAGCTCTCTGATCCAAGACGCCATGTGTTTTACCTCACCTAGCTATAGGCGTAAAGTATTGAGGAAGCTTCTACGCATTGTCTTGATGTTTTAAGTGATAAGGGGGTGTCAAATCAGAGATATCAAAAGCATATGTAATTTCTCATGAGAATGCATACCATTTTAGTAATAGGAATGGATAAATGATTGAGCTTGTGCAATCTCATAGCTAGCAACGATTATAGCACATCATGGATTCAGTGAAAAGACGTCAGATACCTTTGAGAAAATGCTATTGGTCAGCATTCTCCCTCAGTTAATCGCGGTTCCCATGGATTGTGCTTGCACTCGGTTAAGAGGAAACAAGAACAATTAAGAGCCTGGTAATATTCCTTCTAACATTTATTGCAGGTCACGATATTCTTGATGGTAGCTCTGTCAGACAATAAATAATACAATATCCGATATAGAGTATGACAACATTCTTAGAGAAAAATCAGTAATGAAAAAATACGAGCATTGATGACAGGTATACAACACTCCCGCAGGAAGAAAGGCAATAGCAAATCCTTTAAGCAAGAGTTTTGAATGCCCATCCTCAACTCACACACAACCTCTCTAAAACATATGTGATTTCTCAAAGATGGAAAAAGTAAAATAAAAAACTAAATGATGCACCCCTTCAGTCAGAAAGATAACAGCAAAAAAAATGAAGGCTATTGATATCAATGCCTAAACAAGGCACTAAACTTTATGACGCTTTAAGCCACTATAGTCTTAGCCATAAATCATAAACAGGGCGCTTTGATATCTTATTGATTGTATTACACCTTTAATAATTTATGTGTGAAGCGAATTTATGGAGGCTGAAATAAATATTCATGGAAACAATTATCCCCAGGCGTGATAGCTCCACTCGTTCGACATAATACTCGTGTCCTTCTAGCACCATTTTATAGATATCAAAATCTGCAAATGGTTAGTAAAACTTAGAAACCAACATGGCAGACATGAACATCTTTATGAAATATTGCATTTAGTTAAACATGCTAAGACATTGAACAACAAAGAAAAACTAAGTAAAGCATATAAACATGAATGCAAACTTATTCCATAGTGGATTGGTGCCACTTTGTTGTGTAGGAAGAAACCCTTTCCCAATCCATGATAAGCAAAAGATGATAGACAATGAGATGCTAATGAACTCAAGTTGCCTACAATGATAGTGCTCAAATTGTAGGTGATCAAATGAGAGAAAATGCATTGCATTTATAGGAGAAGTTGAGAGAGGAGAAGCTAAGATTGAGAGATGTGGGACTAAATCCCATACAATAGGAGAGAGCCACTTGTCACAATGGGATTGGCCCATGATTGTGCAAGTGTTGGCTAATGTGCCCATTTCAAATTTGAAAATGGCAATAAATGAATATGGTTGAGGGTTTTTTGGGGAAATTGTGTTTATCCAAAAATGTCAAACATGAGAGTTAATGAGGGAATATTTGTTGGGAATATGCCCTTGTGAGGGAAAATAGGTGTTTTAATAAATCAATTTAAATGATTTATTGTGCAAGTGGATGAATCTAGAGGATTTAGGTGATTAAGATTAAACTAATAAGGATTTGATTAATCTAATAAGAGTTTAGGTGATATGACATTTGATTTCAATTTTTGTATTTATTTTAAATCAAATAAGAGGAAAATGCATACGAGTGATTTAATTAAATCAGGAACTATAGGAGATAATTAAATAATTGGATTTATTTAATTTAGAGAGATAAGCTTAGTGAATTAATTAAATTGGTTTATTTAATTAATAGATGAAATAATGTTGAATGAAGTATGATTAGAGGCATGCATATATTTTGCATGTCTACAAGGGTATATTTAATTACTTTCTTCATTGACAACCTTTCTTCATCTCTAATTATACCGCCTTGCAACACACATCAGGCCGCCCAACATTAAATTTTGGTTACATAAAATATTGCTATATTTGCACTCTGTCAATGCCTGAGTCAGAATATGCATTTAATGCAAATATATTGCTATCAGAAGATAAAAATTTTGACCAATGATTGTTGATCTACAACAACAATTTAAAATCAACAAAGGACATCATGCCACATGTTGACACATCATTCATCCATTTATTTGAATATTGCTCCAGATTGTCGGCTATTCCCTGTGCTCCTTCCACTGTGCCACCGCTTGTCATCTAAAAGAACCTTGAGGTGAGGCGGTATACCACGCTACCACTCAATGGGTGCGAATCCCTCATGGCATGGTGGTATACACCACACTATCATGTAAGAGCTTGTAGACACCTGTGGTATGGCAGTACCACCGCGCTACCGCTCGATAGGTTGAAGGTTCCTTTGGTATGGTAGTATCATGACACTAGTGTGCCTCTACATAAAAGCTCCAGTGGTACGGTGGTATCACCGTGCTACCGCTAGGTAGTATGAAGTCTCTCATGGTATGGCGGTAACACTGTGCTACAACAGACAACCAAAAGACTCCCGTGGTATGGAGGTAAACCACGCTACCACATCTCTTCCACATACACCTAGTGGTATGGAGGTAAAGTCATGAACTCCAAAGGGAAAAATTCCAAGTCTTTAACAGAGGTTCAAGCCAACAAGTTGAGGCACAATTTCCAACAAGCTCCCACTTGATGAAGACTTACTACCTTCCTCCAAACTCAAACTTAATGAAGATCATAGGCCCCAAGGCCCATCGAATTGGTACACCACCTGTACTTGTCTATGCTCATGGGATTTATCAATGCATCAAAAAAATTCTTCAGAGTATCCACCTTTTCTAGATTAACCTTTCCATCATCCACCATATCATGAAAACAATGATACTGTACATCAATGTGCTTCATCCTGACATGGAACGTGAGATTTTTTGCCAAAAAAATAGCACTCTGACTGTCACAACAAATCATAATCTGCCTTGCATTAAACCCGATATCTGAATATAAACGCCTAAGCCAAATGAATTCTTTGCAGGCATGTGTTGCTGCCATGTACTCTACCTCAATAGTAGATAAAGTGACTACAACCTACTGCTTGCTCATCCAACTCACTGCTCCACCAAATAACACGAAGATGTATCCACTAGTGGATCTTCTACTATAAATGTCCCCTACCCAATCACAATCCACATACCCATGAATGCTAAGAGATCTTTGTGATCTTGTCGAGTTTCCATGATAACACAAAGAAAAATCTGAGGTACCCTTCAAATATTTAAAAAACTTCTTCACAACATCCCAATGTGGCCTTCCTGGGTTAGCCATAAAATGACTAAGAAATCCCACTGCTTGGGCAATGTCTGGCCTAGCACATACCATTACATACATTAAACTGCCAACAAAACTTGCATACGGTACCTTGGTCATGTCCTCCATCTCAGCAGGAGACTTTGGACAGTCTTCAACAAACAACTTCATTCCTTGTAACACAGGAATAACTAGCTGCTTGCAATCAGTTATTCCAAATCTCTCAAGGACCGTATTGATATACTTACTCTGGTTGAGCCAAATATTTCCAATTCCTCTATCCATTTTAATTTCCATCCCCAAAATATACCTTGTTGCACCTAGATCTTTCATTTCAAACTTTGTAGACAACTAAGACTTAAGATAAAAAATCACTGTCTTACTATTTTCTATGAACAACATATCATCCACGTATAGGGTAATAATAAGCACACGTTCACTTTCAATTTTGTAATACACACAATGATCAGATTTTGATCTCACAAATCCCAACGAAAATACAAAGGTGTCAAACTTTTGGTACCACATTCTAGGCAATTGTTTCAAACCATACAAAGATTTCTTTAACTTGAAAACTAGGCTTTCTTTACCTTTTTCAATGAAGTGCTCAGGTTGGGACATATAAATTTCTTCTTCCAGCTCTCCATGGAGAAACACTGTCTTCACATCCATCTGCTTGATCTCTAAGTCATACGCGGTTGCAAGTGACAAAAGAAATCTGATAGATGTCATCTTAGCTACATGAGAAAATATTTCTCTGTAATCAATTCCCTCTACCTAGGAATAACATTTTGTGACCAACTGAGCTTTATACTTTTCAACATTACCATCCACACCAGTCTTCTTCTCAAATACCCATTTATAGCCAATAGGCTTTCACCCTTCAGACAAAGGTACCAAATCCTAGGTTTCATTCTTCTTCAATGATTTCATTTCTTCATTCATGCCTTCCAACTAGGAATTTGAATTAGACATATTAATCACCTCTTTCACAATCCTAGGCTCATGAGTGCTAGTAATCAAAGAATAGGTACAATTCAAATCCAACATGGAAAATCCATACCTATCAGGTTGATGCTTTTCATGTGTAGACCTCCTCGTAGGATGAGGCTGAGGTTGTGATTCTTCTTCTTCAGAACTCTCAGAGTTGCTAGAACTCTCCTCAATTTTAGGTACACTATGTAGTTCCTCTTTTTTTGGAGTTCGAGGAATTTCAACTACCTCATTATTTTTTTCCCTTTTATCTGTCTCTAACTATGGATCAACTACTAAAGGCTTCAACTCATGAAATATTACAATTTTTATGTACAAAACCTTCTCAGTATCAGGATTCCAAAGCTTGTATCCTTTCACACCAATGCCATAGCTAATGAAGATACATTTGTTCTCCAACTTTGATCTTTTCTCATTTGGCACATACACATATGCCTCACAACCAAAGACATGAATATGTCTCATAATGGATTCTTACAAGACCATGCTTCCAAAGGTGTTTTGTCAAAAAGAGCTGAACAAGGTGAACGATTTACCAAGTAGCATGCTATAGCCACAACCTCACCCCAAAACTTCTGCTCTAGAATGACACCGCTCAACAATCTTCTCTCTCTTCCCATTAGCATCCCATTTAACCTTTCAACAACTCCATTCTGTTGTGGAGTATAAGGCATAATTTTATGCCTTTTAATCCCATGGTCTTTGCAGTACCTTTCAAAATATGTAGAACAAAAATCACCACCATTATCTATCCTCAAGAATTTAATTTTCCTTCTAGTCTAATTCTCTACCAAGTTTTTAAACTCTTTAGACCGACTGAACACTTTTGATTTACTCTTAAGAAAGTATACAAATTCCCTTCTCGAATAGCCGTCAATAAAAGATACATAATATCTAGACTTCGATAATGAAGGAACATTCACTGGACCAAATACATCAGAATGAACATAATCCATTACACTAGAAGATTTATGAGGACTCAAATAAAATGAAACACAATATTGCTTTCCATAAATGTAATGTTCACAAAAATCAAACTCAAGGTTGCAATAAAAAAGCCCTTCAACAATATTTCTATTTTTCAAGGTTTTAAAACTTTTCTCAACTATGTGACCAAAATGTATGATGCCACAACATGGTCTTCTTTGCTGGGAGTTTCACCTCCAAGGAATTTGCACCCAGAAGAGCTTCATCCTCCTTCTCTACATGAGCAACTTTGCTTGACTTTATAGAGATGTTGTTACATTGAACAAGACGTGCATCCAAATTGTACACAGTTCATGTGCGTACACCCTCAGTTAATACCAATGCACCTCTAGACATCTTACAACCTCCACTCAAGAAAGAAACTTGCACACCAACATCATTCAACTTACTGACCAAAAGTAGGCTATGAGCCAAACCTAGTATGTGTAGTACATCACCAATCCCTTTGATTCTTCTGTCAAGGAATGGAATTTTGACTCTTCCATGACCAACAATCTCCAGAGTTGAATCACTTGCTAGGTACACCTTTCCACCATCATAATTTTCATACTTAGTGAGCCAATCTTTGTGAAATGTCATGTGAAAAGATGCACCTGAGTCAATCAGCCAGACATCATCTGATGCCTAAGTCACCAAGGCTACAATGAAGGCATCTGCATCACTCTGAGAAGAGTCATTTCCTAAAGAGTTATTCTTCTTCTTATTTTTCTCCTGCTTACAATCCTTTCAGATTTGACCTCATTTCCAACAGTTCCAACATTTCACCTTGGAATGTATATGAGGAGACTTTGATCTCCCTTCAGATTTGGATTTAGAATTCTTGTCCTTCTTCTTGCCTCTCTCCTTTGATCTACCCTGAATAGCAAGAGCCTCTTTGGCCATCTCAGAAGACTTCCTCCACATTTCTTCTGACAACAGTGAGGCAACCATGTCTTCCATCTTGAAATTAGTTGTTGTACTTCCAATAGCCATTACCAGATGGTCTCAAGTTTCAGGTAAGGAGCATAACATAAGAATGCAACGATCCCCCTCCTCTTTCTTCACACCCATAGACGCCAACTGAGCAACAATCATATTAAATGAATTTAGATGGTCTGCAATAGATGCACTATTGATGGTGAAAATGACACAAACAACGTTTAAACAAAATATCTCTACTCTATTTCTCCTGAAAAAGAAAGACAACATATAGTAGCCTAACTCCCAAGGTCCTGGTAGCTGGTTCTCAACTATCTCATGTCACTCAAGTGGTCCATGCAATTGTAATATTCAAGGGGCCTTTGTTGGTAATAAGGAATGCAAGCAATGACTGATTCATCAAATTATTCTTAACGACAAGGGGGTTTTAAATAAAAGAAAAAAGATAGATCAGGGCATACATTAGTGAAACATGAATAAAAATTATCTAATATCCAGACATATATCTTCAACAACAAATGTTCTTCCAACAGATCAAGAAAACCACAGAATGATGCAATTTACAAAATAGTCCATACTATTGCATGCATCTAAGGTACTTAATTTAACATAACAATCACACATCATAAATATTTCAAAGATTCCAAAATAACACACTCTCATTTGTTTCCAAGATCATAGATCAACAAACTTTCAATAAATTCAATTCATAAATAATCTAATGAAATAATCCTTAAATATGGTTCCTTTTAATGATTTTCATCACATAATAAACACTCATGCTTCAACACAATCATTGACATACAAATAGACTATAATTCATCAACCTTATCAAATAAACTCAATTCCAACACCATATAGCGTAAAAACCTGTATTTATATTTAGCTGTAAAAATAATAACAAAGAATCTCTATAAAAACTATGAAAAATTCTATCTCCTACTATCAGGTGGCTAATCTTATTCTCATCAGCTGACCTTTACAATATGATACCCTTTCGGTATATATAGATGTACAAAAACATGAAATCCTTTCTATCTTAAGTTGATCCACATTTTTAGGAATTTAAGTCTTCTTGGAAACTCAGATCAATTGATCTCTAGTTCCCACATTGATCATCTAGTTAAACTAGAGAGAAGAAGATAGAAGAGAAAAGAAGGCCATGCACGTCTAAGACTGCCAATCCTGCATGCAGAGAAGAAAAGAAATCCATGCATGCATGAGATTATCAATTAGACATGCAAAGTTTTCTCTATAGTGTACTCATTCTAACAGGAGAAGACTTGTTGAAGTATATCCAAATCCGACCCATCAACCCAACTATCCTCAAACTTGATCCTCTCTAATTCCACAACAACAAATTCTCTCATGTCTTTTAGCTTTGTTAACTCCCTTTTAGCAACCCTTACTTCTTCTTTAATATCCATCAACTGATCTAACAATAGATCCTCTCCATCATCTCCCTTTTGCATGACCTATTTAAGCCTATCATCCCATTTCTCCTTTAATTGGCTCAAAGGTAGGCCCTCCTTTACCAGTATATAAAAAATTACTATAATAGCAATAAATGCTTCTAAATCCTCAAGCTGTTCATTTAGATCCTTGGTAGAATGTTGAACCTCATTTTTATGCTTGTATAAAAAGTCAGATCTAAACTAGACTATGTTGGAGGTCTTTTCCAAGAAATCTTTGTTGTCCTCTTCAAGTATTGACTGTTCTAGAAGAGTGGACTTCAGAAATTTATTAACCTCTTTCAGCTTCTGGCTATATCCTTTGTAATCCTCCTCTTGTTCTCCTAATACCTTGGCATACTGATTCATCTCTTCTATCAAATCCTCTATCATCTTGTGAACCTCAAAACTGTTGTCCAACACCTCACTTATTTCCTGATGTAGTCTATTAGTCCATCTATTGAACATCTCCGCCTTACTCCTTACCTGTACCAAATCATCCACTTCTTTCTTACTAAGAAAAATTGGTGTCTCAATGGTGGAAAATTGTTGTGACCTCAGAGCAAAAACACTCTTCAAGAAAGTATGCAATTGATCCAATTGAGCCTTAAGCTCATCCTTTCTTTGCTTATCCTTCACCATTCTTGATTTAGTGAATGATGCTATCAAATCTACCAAGTTCATCTATTGATCTCTCGTGGGTCTCCCCAAGTTAACCATGCCCAACTGATAATCAATTAGCTGCATGTCCACCATTAGTATTGCACATTCAGCAATAATTTCTCTTCCGTCGATAAGTCTAGTGGAATGCAGGATTTTGGACTTCTTGTTGGGCCTTTCTTTTTCAATCTCCTTCATCATATCATCCCAATTGAGAGGCTGTGAGGGATTCACTGATCTCTTTTGAAGATCCAATTTCAACCAAGTGGGATCACTTGGAGTAGTGGTCATTATAATTGAAGAAGAAGCAATAGTAGTAGAGGGCTGTTGCACATTAACCTTAGGTTGAGAATCAACCTCTTGTACCTCTTGTTGTTCTTGCTCCACATTCATCTATGCAAGCTTTTCGGCTTCCTCCTTGTACTTTTATTCCTATATCCTCTTGTCTTCTTCTATCTTCTTCAATTTTTCTTCTTCTAATATCTTCTCCTCAAGTACCCAGTTTATCTCTTACTCCAATGCCTTAAGTCTATCTGCATCTTCCTTTTCCTTTTGTAGCTATTTGGTCAGCTCCTTGACATCTTGCTCTTTTTTGATACGTTCCACTTCCTCTTTCTTTTTATAGGCCTCTTCAACAAGCTTCAATTTGGCCACAAGGACTTCTCTTTCCCTTCGTTGCTTTGCCTTTTCCTCCTCTAGATCATGAATTTTTTGAACCAATTCTAGCTTATTATTCTCTTCTTTAGTCTTGAGCTCCTACTCCTTTTTCCTTTGTTGTGTTTGCACTTCATCAGCTCTTCATTTGGGTTCCATTTATTGTTGTTGCAGGAAGGCATCAGCTTGTACCTTAGCATCTATTGTCTTCTATTTTTCATTGCTTTTGCATGTGCTTGAGCATCCAAAGCCTTCTTTGCCTCCTCAAACAGTGCCCATTTATCTTCCTCTGTTAAAATATGTTCAATTTCCTCCTCTAGAGGCATCTCTTCTTGTGTATATTTCTTTGATAAGGTCTCATCAGAGTTTGTTTCAACCTCATGGATCTCCAGCTCTACTCCTTTTCCCTTTAATGCTTTAGCTATACCATGAAGAGTTCCTTCAGGCATCCCTCCGCTTGGTTGCTCCGTAAGAGGGACTTGAGCAGATGATTCACCTATTGCTGGTATTGAAACCATAGATCCTGTTTCGACATCCTCCTCTTGTACTCCAGGTAAATCTTGAGTAGGAGCTTCAAGCTCGATCTGTTCAATATCAGGAGGGAAGAAATCCAAAGGCTTCTTGGAAGGAAATTTCCTCTTGATTCTCTTATACCCCTTCCCTTTCTTAGGAGCCAGACCCCTAGGAGTTTTGGTTCTTTGAACAACCTAGTGGATACTCCTATCCAAGACTGGTCTCCCTATTTGCTTGATATCGATGGTTTCTTCACCATCCCAATCTGTCGGATCCAAAATTTTGGTACCAATGTTCAATGCTTCATATGATGGATCCAACACAAATCCACCATCTACTAATGTATTAGGAATGTCATATTTGATCCCGAATTCTACCATGAGTGAAATGAGAAACCTCTCATAATTCCTATTCCTGAGGTCATACTCATCTTGAAGATCACTCCAGAAGTCTTCTAGCAAATTGAAATGTTTTTCAAAAAACAAAGGAAGCAAAGAATTCATTTTCTTCTTTGGATCAAAGTTCTTTTGAGTAGTGTACAAACCTCGCTTCAAATGTATCAATTCACTAAAAACTACCTTAGCCCCCACAAGGTGTGGGCAGCTGTATTCACCCAATTGCATGGGAAAATTATGACAACCTGTCTTGTGTTTTAACCCAAATCAGGCATTGACCCCTAGAGCTTGATAGACAAACTCCATCAGAACCATTCTATTACTGCAACACCTTGGAAGTAAGTAGGGATGACCCTCAAATCCTGCCAACCTAAAATAAGTGAACTTCGGGTATTGGATATACAAACATCCCAATTCTGTGATAAAGGCCATGGCTTCTTGGCTCAATTTGTATCCTGCATATCCATTAAGCTAGTTAATGATTGCATATAAGAATGCATCATTAACCCTTCTAAATTATGTTTCAGAAACTTGTAGGTATAGCTGATCATAATGATCCCATACTTACTTTTTTCCATCAGCTTCTCCTAATATTCCTACTTTGTTCAAACTGGGAAAGATACCTCCTCTAGCTACTGCATAGACAACATAAGAAGTCATGAAAAAGCTCTTGGTTTCCCTTATTCTAGTTAAACGGTCATGAATGGTATCCTAGACAATGATAGGCCAGTCAAACTGTCACTTGCCATTAAAAAATTTCTGAATAAAAGGAAACATCAATTCCTTGAAATGAAATGCATCCCTCTTCCCAAATGCTCTAGACAACATCATTATCAGGTCTGATACTTGCAAAATTATGTCCTCTTTGGTTGATCATGGAGCTTGGTCAGATACTTCTTCTCTATTCTCAACTACTTGTTATTCAAATGAGCCTTGCTGGCCTCCTTGTGTTTCATATATATCCCTAAAGCATCTGCCTCATTGAACAATACCAGGTTCTTTGGATCAGGGACACTAAATAAGTGCTGAAAAATTTGAGGAGTTAGATCAATAATCACATTATCCTGTGAATCCATACATTACATAGTGGCCGGATTGTAAGCTCTTGCTGCTATCATAATTAATTCCGAGCATTGGATGG